>SJYC01141138.1:0-43674 GCA_006408675.1 Madoqua kirkii | reverse complement strand
GGCAGATTCATGTTAATGTATGGCAAAACCAATACAATATTATAAAGTAAAAAAAAAAAAAGGCAAAAAAAAAGAAAAGAACTGTTCAACTTCAGCTTCTTTGGCATTAGTGGTTGTGACATAGACAGATTACTGTGATATTGAATGGTTGCCTTGAAAACGAACAAAGATCATTCTGTCATTTTTGAGACTGCACCTAAGTACTGCAATTTCAGACTCTTTTGTTGACTATGAGGGTTATTCCATTTCTTCTAAGGGATTCTTGCCCACAGTAGCAGATATAATGGTCTGATTTAAATTCGCCCATTCTGGTCCATTTTAGTTGACCGATTCCTAAAATGTCAGTGTTCATTCTTATCATATCCTATTTGATTCTTATCATATCCTATTTGACCACTTCCAGTTTACCTTGATTCATGGACCTAACATTCCAGGTTCCTATGCAGTATTGTTCTTAAAGCATTGGACTTTACTTTTATCACCAGTCCCATCCACAACTGGGCATTGCTTTCACTTTGGCTCAGCCTCTTCATTCTTGCTGGAGCTATTAATTACCACCCTCCAAACAAGAACCACCACCAAACAGCTCTGCAGACTGAAGGGGTAGTCAGTAGAACTCAGTCCATGAGCTGACAGCCCAAAACATGGATAAAAATGTGAAGTTCTGAATCCCCAGGCACCCCAGGCATCTACAATACCTCGGGCACCAGAATCAAGGATCAAGATGCAATCTGGTCCTCAAGGAGTGCACAGCCTACAAATAAATGTTGCACTGAAACGTAATACATGCATATGCAGCTTTTGAAGTGTTCATTGGCTGCTGGGGAACCATAAGGGAGGGGTGCTTGAACCAACCTGGTGAAACAGCCATCTAATTGACAGACTCTGTCCTGAGCTCTCCTCCAGAGTCGGTCCATTACCTTCAGGCAAAAGGGCAACCCCACTCAGTTCCTGGAAGCTTCTTAGCAGATCTTCGTGATAGTGATAGAAGGGTTCCCCCCATGGCTGGGAGGAGGGTGAGGCAAATTTTAACAGTTCACCAAAAAGCTTCAGAAATTGAGATTCATATATTTTTTTAATTTAAAAAAAATTTATTTTTGGCTGCAGGATCTTAATTTTCTGACCAGTCATTGAACCTTCATCCCCTGCCATGGAAGCATGGAGTCTTAACCACTGGATTGCCAGGGAAGTCTCTGAGATTCATATTAAAAAAATAATAATAATGGCAAATTATGGTCCATAGGTCAGCTGCCTGGTTTTATAAAGTTTTACTGGAAACAACATCAGGATTAGGGTAAGGTGAGCAAGGCAGTGTCATGAAAGTAAAGGTTTGAATCTTTACTTAAAATTGTGTTGACTTGCCTGGTCATCCTTTGGTTAAGACTCCAATCTTCCACTGCAGGAAGCACAGGTTTGATCTTGCTTGGGCTAAGATCCCACATGCTTCAAGGTACAACTAAAAAAAAAATGTGATTTTTGTTCATCACTTTTTCGGTGTTGTTTTTGTCTGTTTAATATATTATATTAAAACATTAGGGCTTCCCTGATGGCTCAGATGAATAAAGAATCCGCCTGCAATTTAGGAGGCTTGGGTTCGATCCCTGGGTTGGGAAGATCCTCTGGAGGAGGGCATGGCAACCCACTCCAGTATTCTTGCCTGGAGAATCCCCATGGACAGAGGAGCCTGGGTGTTACAGTCCATGGGGTCACAAAGAGTTGGACATGATTTCTTGGTGCCCATGTAAATTCTGTACCCAAGGAGAGTTATCTTGGACTTCCCAGCCTCCGGAACTGTGAGAAATAGATATTTACTATTTAAGTCGTCCACCCAATGAAATTTTTTGTCGTAGCAGCCCAAATTGACTAAGACAGCTATTAGCTGAGGGTGAAGGGAGATGTGAAGTTACACAGTTATTTTTGTGGGGAGAAGGATCAAAATCACATCAGAAAAGCATAGTAGCCTTGTTGAGTGGGCCTTGAATGCTAATCTGATGTTGCTGATGAAGAATTTAAAGGTAATCAATCTGCCAAGTGGTGTGGTCTTTTTCTCCCACCATGCCTGAGGCACCAGTGGAAGTTGAAACTAAGCAAATTGCTTAGTTTGGGGTCATCTAGGTTGGGCTGTCACAGAAGAGGAATGATGCTAAGTTAGAGAATTTGAGAGAGAATGAATGTCACGTTGAATCACGGTGCCTAAGCAGGGCACCCCCTTCATGCTGTATTATTTCTAATACTGCATAGCCTGTTATTTTAAACTGGAGATTGGAGGCCAGTTTAATCACAGCCTGGTGTGGGCATTCTTTTTGCAAATTTAAGGCCTGAAGGAGGAAAGGATGAAAGAAAAAGGCTCTCCTGGCAACGGAAACATTTAATAAAGATTTTTCTCCCTTTTTGAGCTTTTCAAGGATGTTTCTATTCATATTTGGAATAAAAAGAAAATGATCCCACTTCTCATAAGCTTGTCACTGTTTATGTCTTTCTTAAAAGAGCTTGGAATATTTCCCAAAGATGATATTGTACATCTTTATCTATCAATGAGTGAGGAATGTGAATTTATAAATTTAAAGTGGGGGAAATCAAGCAATGAGATAACTTGACTGATGTTACTAAGCCAAGAAGTTAGCAAGATGGGAAAAGAACCCAGATATTCAGCTTCTAGTTTCTATTTACCAGCTCACGTTTCCATGGAGAAAAATTCAGAGTGCCAATCAAACAGATGCTGAGCCCACATTCTATTTCTAAAGATACATGTGGACCCTGTTCATCAAGGTTTGCAAAGCTTTCAGAGAGCTAGGAATGATTTTGGTGGGGGCGTGAGAGACAAGATAATTTTAACCCAGTTTTGGAAAGCACCATCCCACCTTGTTAGAAGCTGAATTCAGCATCAGTTTGGTGTCTGCTCATCAGCCCAGTTCTCCACCCTGTCAGCCCAGTTTTCCAGGCAATCTGCTCTTAACCACTGTGTCCTCTCTTTCCTTCCCTTAGGCAAATTCTACCTAGCTCCTCCTTCAAGATACACTCTTCCAAAAGGCCTTCTTCCCCTGAAACTTAGCTGCAGTGATCTCTCCTCATAAGTATTACCTTAATTGCCCTCTGTGCTTATTACAAAGGGCAAACATTTGAATTCCTTTTGGGTGTGGTTGGAGGGTGGGATCCACTCAAAGGGTATGCTGAGAAATATCTAACAAGCAGTACTGATTTTTTTTTTTTTTTAAACTCTGATTTGGGGACTTCCCTGGTGATCTAGCAGTTAGGAATCTGCATCCTGGTGTGAGGGACACAGGTTCACACCCTGGTCTGGGAATTAAGATCCCACATGCTGAGCAGCTACTAAGCCTGAGGGGTGACTAAGCCCATGTGCCACAACTACTGAGCCTGTGCACCCTAGAATTCGAGCTCTATAAGAGAAGCCACCACAATGAGAAAGTAGCCCCTACTTGTCACAACAGCAACAAAGACCAAGCTCAAAGATAAATAAATAAAATTTAAAAATATTTTTTAAAATAAATAAAGCCCTGATTTGTAAGGGTTTGCCAACTTCTGTGATGTAAATACGCTTATCATGGCCGATTGCGAGATACCAACATGACATCACCAAACTGGGAAGAAACACGCATTCTTGGCTCTAGGGAGCTGGTACCGGTTGGCTCCAGCATGTCAATGGTGTACTAGAGATACATTTTGTGCCGCTTTAGATTTTCTTGGCTTCTCTCGTCTCTTGAACTCACAGCTGCTTTCTTCATCTCAGCTGCTCCACTGACCCAATGTGGGCTGCATACTTTTAATCAGCTGAGGTTGACCAGATGCCTAATCAAGTCAGGTACCCTATTTGAAACTGATATTCATAGTCTGGGCTTCCCAGGGGATGCTAGTGGTAAAGAATCTGCTTGCCAGTGCAGGAGAAGCAAGAGATGCAGGTTTGATCCCTGGGTCAGAAAGGTTCCCTGGAGAAGGACAGGGCAACTCATTTCATTATTCTTTCCTGGAGAATCCCATGGACAGAGGAGCCCGGTGGGGTACAGTCCATGGGGTTGCAAAGAGTTAGACATGGCTGAACACGCACATATATTCGTAGTTGATGCCTCATTCTGAACTCCCTTGTTCCACAGCACTTAAAACTTTCTTATTATTTCATATAATTTACTCATTCGATTTATTGTTTTTTCTCTCTCTCAAGTAGAATGCCCCCAGAAAAGTAGGTTTTTTTTCTATGTTGTTTATATGTACCCCAAAACCTTTGAATGGTGCTTTGAACAGAAGTAGGGCTCAATACATACTTGTTGAATGAAGGAATGAATGAGAAACAGTGGATTATAACCTCTTACTCCCCACCAAGAACCTAGGATGATACAGATAACTCGGACTAAATAAATTCTTGTTGGTCAGTTGACATCCGAGAAGTTGAAGAGAGAGCCCTTGATGATTAAAGTGGAAACAGACAGTTTTCTTTAGACCCTGAAACTGTTCTCTGTTAGCAAGTGCACAGTTCTTCAGCAGGGGAAAGCCAGTGCCTTCTCAGTATTAGAGAACTTGGCACACAGTTCTTATTCACAGTGTGATTAAAGCATTATGGGAACCCCCCCAGGAATGGGAGAAAGAATTCATTAAGGTCTCATCAATTTAAATTTGTTTTCAGGAAGCAAAAATCAATCTGTCATTCTTAAAACCCACTTGGGCTTGCACACTGAATGGTTCCATCCTGCAGAATCTGCCTGCCGCTGAACTGATTAGATCTAGTAATTGGGCATGCTGGATTTGGTTCACACAACCCCAGCAGAGTATCTGAGGCCATGCCAGGCTTGGAGCAGGAGGGCTGTATTTCTCCAGACAAGAGGCATAGATGATGAAAGATAACCTTGAATGGATAAATCATTTTTGTTTTTAGATTTTTAAGTATTTATTTATTAGTGGCACATGGGCTTAGTTGCTTTGTGGCACATGGGATCTTAGTTCCCCAACCAGGGACTGAATCCATGTCCCTTGCATTGCAAGGTGGATTCTTAGCCACTGGACCATCAGGGTAGTTTCTTTTATTTATTTTTAAAGATTATCATCTTTAGGGTTTTTGTTTGGGGTGGGAGATGTGGGGCCTGAGCTGCTGCACTGAGTATGGAATACTAGTTCCCTGACCAGGGATGGAACCAGCGCCCTTGCAGTGAAAGCATGGAATCTTAACCACTAGACCACCAGAGAAGTTGTGACCTCACTTAAAAATTTTTTTTCAATATTTATTTTTTGAGTAATAATAATTATCAAATATTATAATTGTACTATATTGAGAAGTATAGAACAAAATATAATTATTGGAGGACAAGTGCTCTACAGTATTGTGTCAGCCTCTGCCACGCAGTGACATGAATTGGCCACAGGTATACGTCCCTCCCTCCTGAACCGCCCTCCATCTCCCACTCCATTGTTTATCTACTTTTATTCCTATTTCTGGCTGTGCTGGGTCTTTGTTGCTTCAGGGGCTTCTCCCCTGTTGCAGTGAGCCGGGGTCACTCTCTACTTGCATTGCATGAGCTTCTTTTGTCATGGAGCATGGGCTCTAGGGGGCTCAGCCTTCAGTATTCATGTCAAGTTGGCTCAGCAGCCATGGCTCCCAGGCTCCAGAGCACAGTCTCAGTAGTTGAGGAGCATATGCCCTGGTGCCCGAGGCATGTGAGATCTTATTCCCAGACCAGGGATCGAACCTGTGTCTTCTGGCATGAGCAGAGGAACTCTCCACCACTGAGCCACCAGGGAAGCCCCCAACTCCATTTTTTAAAATGAGGAAACGGATACCCAAGATTGCACAGCTAGTCAACGGCAGGCAGGACATACACTCAAGTCTTCCAGCTTCCCACCTGCACCATCCAATACATTGCACAGATGTTGTCAGGGAGAGGTTGGGAAAGGGCCACCCACGTTGTGGTGAGAGTCATCAGCAGTGTCGCAGGCCATTCAGGTGAAGGCAGGCCATTCAGGTGAAGGACAGCTGTTCGTTTGTTGCTCAAAAAAGCATTAAACCATTATATGGTGATCTATGTGGGCTAAAGGTGGGGAGAAAATAAACAGGCAATTTTAACAGTAGGATCACTGTAACATGAAGAGACTATGGTTCTGGGAGAGTAATACCTAATCTAGCTTGGGGACAGTTGGGTACACTTCCTGGAGGAGGTGTGATCCAAGTTAAGAACTAAAGGATAAGTGTGAGAGGACTGGCCAGGTGAGATGGTTGGGCTTCCCTTGCAGCTCAGTCAGTAAAGAATCTGCACGCAGTGCAGAGACCCGCAATTGCACAGATGTTGTCAGGGAGAGGTTGGGAAAGGGCCACCCACGTTGTGGTGAGAGTCATCAGCAGTGTCGCAGGCCATTCAGGTGAAGGCAGGCCATTCAGGTGAAGGACAGCTGTTCGTTTGTTGCTCAAAAAAGCATTAAACCATTATATGGTGATCTATGTGGGCTAAAGGTGGGGAGAAAATAAACAGGCAATTTTAACAGTAGGATCACTGTAACATGAAGAGACTATGGTTCTGGGAGAGTAATACCTAATCTAGCTTGGGGACAGTTGGGTACACTTCCTGGAGGAGGTGTGATCCAAGTTAAGAACTAAAGGATAAGTGTGAGAGGACTGGCCAGGTGAGATGGTTGGGCTTCCCTTGCAGCTCAGTCAGTAAAGAATCTGCACGCAGTGCAGGAGACCCGCATTTGATCCCTGGGTTGGGAAGATCCCTTGGAGAAGGAAATGGCAACCCACTCCAGTATCCTTGCCTGGAGAATCTCATGGACAGAGGAGCCTAGTGGGCTGCAGTCCATCGAGTTGGGCACGACTGAGTGACTAACTAACTAACACAGGACACAGGGGCTAGAGAAAGCAGGGAAACTAGAAGTCACCAAGCTTGGGAATTGACTGTTCATCCCCTAAGTGACTTTGTAATCTAATTAAAAGTGTTGGACTTTAGCCTGAGGGCAATGCAAAGCCCTCAGGGAAATTACCTGATTGGATGTGCATCTTGGACTGAGGGCTCTGGCTGCAGTATGGAGAATGGATTGGCTAGGGGCAGGGCCAGAGGCCAGAAGACTAGGTGGGGAGGCTGTGCACTCATCTGGGGAAGAGACACTGATGGGATGGGACAGGGTGGAAGAAATGGACTGATTAGAGAGCAGTTAGAGAGTAATATGGTGAAACAATTAGAACTTGGTGATTGCTTGGATGGAGGAGCAAGAAATGGAGATTAAGACCTGTTGACTGAAGGAAGAAACTAGAGGAGGGCAGGCTTGTCAGAGTGAGACAGAAAGGGCAGGAGAGAGACATTCAGGTTGATGTAATAATACCAGGTAGTCTTTCTTCAGCACTTCTGTGATCCACAGGCTGTACCTGTATTGTCTCATTTAATCATCACAGTAATAACTCCTATTTTTTTAATTAAAAAAATTAAAATTATTTTCTCTTAATATACATTTATTATTTTGTCAGGGCATTGATACTTAAGTTGGTTGGTCCTAATTTAAAAGAAAAAAATTTTATTGACATATAGTTGATTTACAATGTTGTATTAGTTTCAGCTACACAGTAAAAAAAAATATTTTTTTACACTCTCATCTATTATAGGTTATTACAACATATTGAGTGCAGTTTCTTGTGCTGTACAGTAGGTCCTTGTGGCATGTGGGATCTTAGTTCTTGTAAGAAACGCCGAGGGAAGAAAAAGCCAGCTCTAAGGACCGTCCATGGAAACCTTTATTGGGCAGTCGCTCTTGGGCAGACTCCCGGCGGAGAGCGGGGAAGGGAAGGGAATCTGCGAGGAATGGCGGCTGGGAAAGGGGTTTTATAGTCAGGGCTGGCGTTCACGCCAGGTCCTCCCACATAAGGTAGGAAGTGCGGGCTGTAGTGGTGATTGGCACTTAATTGAGCCAGGCCATGGGGTTGGTTCCCGGAAGTTTATTCCGCTTCCGGTTCCTGTTTGGGCGGTGGCCAACCGCAGGGACCTTCCACAACACTTTCCTGGGGCTTTTCGTCACGACATGCCCAAACATGCCTGACCATGCTCGATCTCTCAGTTCTCTGACTAGGGACTGAACACAGGCCCCCTGCAGAGTCTTAACCATGTGACCACCAGGGAAGCCCCAATAACTCCCATTTCTGAGCCTTGGTACCATACACCAGGCACCATGCCAAGGGCTTGGCATGAGCTGACTTACTCACAGTTACCTTAACAGTTGGGTTGTTATTATCCCCCACTTTACCCATGAGGAGACTGACTTACAGAGAGATTAAATAATATACTCAAGTCTCACAGTTCAGCAGCAGCATAGTTAACACTAGAACTATGGCAGAGCCCTTTGTTTCACTGACTAGACTGCCTCCATGTTAAAGATTCAGGACCTACGAGGTCCTAAGACAGTGTGTCTAAGACCGAAGCTCAGGTGAGAAATAGGAGCTGGAAATACAAACATGTGATTTCTCAGCTTAGGGATGATATTTAAAGCCACAAAGCTGACTAAGCCATGCAGGCTAAGAAAAAAAGAGGGCTGTGGGCAGAACTCAGGAAGCCCAAACATCCACAAACTGGTGCACCAAGAGCCTGCCTGCAGCAGGGGCTGGACATGGGAAGCTGAGGAGGGGAGACTTCTTACATCTGCGTGGCCTCAGGTATCCATGCTGGGAGGACCTTGAGGAAGATGAGGAGATGAACAGCAGTGTGGAGGTGACCTTGGCAAGAGGGGAGTCAGCGGTGCTGAGAGGGCTCCAGAAGTGAAAGGGAGTGAGGAGGGGAGGGCAGAGACCTCTGTCGCTGGCTCTAGAATTCTCAGTATGAAGAGTGGCAGCTTGTTGACCTGAGGAGGATGTGGGCTGGAAGGGGTGGCTTTTTCTGGGAGAGGACATTTGAGCCTGTGGGAAAACTGGTGGGAAGGAGTTAGTTAGAGGGAAGCTGAAGACAGTGAAGAAAGATGCTTGAGAGATGGGCAGGTCTGATCCAGGTTCAGGTCCTTTTTAATTTTTTATAAAAAGTTTAAGATTTTTTTAATGTGGACATTTTAAAAGTCTTTATTGAATTTGTTACAATATTGCTTTTGTTTTGGTTTCTGGGCTGACCACCATAGGGGATCTTAGCTCCCTGACCAGGGATCACCTGCTTTGGAAGGTGAAGTCTTCCACTGAACCACTGGATCACCAGGGAAAGTCAGGTCCTTTTTGAGAAGGCATATTCCTTGAGTGTCTACTCCATGGAGAGTTGTGTTTGTGTTTAGTCACTCAGTCATGTCCAACTCTTTGTGATCCCATGGACTGTAGCCTGTCAGTTTTCTCTATCCATGCGATTCTCCAGGCCAGAATATTGCAGGCCAGAATACTGGAGTGGATTGCCATGCCCTTCTCCAGGGATCTTCCCAATCCAGGGACTGAATCCAGGTCTCCCGTGTTGCAGGTAGATTCTTTAATGTCTGAGCCACCAGGGAAGCCCACATGGAGGGCTGGGTCTTGGATAACGTACCTCTTCACTTCTTCCACTGTGACTGCGTGGGGAGGTTTCAGTTGAATGGGGAGGAGGATGAAGGCACCATGCAAGGCGTGGGAAGGGAGGAACTGAGAATGACTGCTCCCTGGTGTTGAAGGAGCTGTGAGGGACCCGGGTAAGGGTCGAAACAGCCTCTGTGGCGCCTAGAAAGCAGAAGGAATGCTGGATGTGCCAAGGGGCCGTGTCAGAACACCAGGTTGCTCCCGTTTGGCGGTTATCGTCAGTAGCACTCAGATGCCTGAGTGATGGTCAGGTGGATGGTTAGTTTGAACCAAAGCTATTCTTTCTTCCCCTTCAGGTGGGAGCAATTAAGGGATGTCAGGACCAAAGAATGAGGAGATGAACAAGAGGCTAGAGAAGTGATGGATTAGATGGAGTCTATTAATAGAATATAAGTGGAAGGAAGTGAACATGGACTGGGGAAATAGAAATTAGAAATTTCAAGAGATTAAAAATCTCGGTAAATCTAAGAACAGGTGTAGCTGGATAACGAAAGGCACTGTGGTCATTTAAAATATGTCTACAAATTCTTTGGCATTCCCATCAAAAGCAGAGCCTAATTCCCCTCTCCTTGGTCATAGTGAAGTGAATTCACTCAGTTGTGTCCAAGTCTTTGTGACCCCATGGACTGTAGCCCACCAGGCTCCTCCATCCATGGAATTTTCTAGGCAAGAGCACTGCAGTGGGTTGCCATTTCCTTCTCCAGGGGATCTTCCCAACCCAGGGATCAAACCCAGGTCTCCTGCATTGTGGGCAGATGCTTTACTATCTTAGCTACCAGGGAATCCCCTCCTTGACCATGGGCTGGACCCAGTGTTTCTCTTCTAACAGATAGAAAAAAAGTAGAAGATGCTAAATTATAAAAGGTGCTGTACCTTTCTTGTGCTTTGCCCTCTCTTGGCATGCTTGCTTTGTGCAACTGAGTTGCTATGTCTTAAGGACACTCAAGAATCCTACTGAGAAACAAAAACAAAAAGAGGGATTTCCTTGGAGGTCAGGTGGTTAACACTCCGAGCTTCCAGCTGCAGGGGCTGTGGGTTCCATCCCTGGTTGGAGAACTAAGATGCCACATGCCGCTTGGCAGACCAAAATATTTGTAAAAAGGAAGAATAAAGAATTCCTATGGAGAGGGCCATGTGGTTGGGAACAGAGGTCCCTGCCAACCACCCACATGAATGAGTCTGCCTGGTAAGGAAGCGGTTTACCTAGGAGGTAGACGCCTCCAGTTCTGCTGAGCATCTTGGCTGTAGCCTCCAGAGAGACTTTAAGCCAGGACCACCCCGCTAAGCTGCTTCTGGGTTCCTGACTCTTAGAAACTGGTACAGTAATGAATTTGTGTTGTTTTAAGCTGCTCATTTTCAGGTAATTGGTTTTGCTGCCATAGATACAGTCACTCACAACTAGGAGGATAAGAAGATAATAGTATGCTTGCATGTCAGACTTCAGAGATGAAACAGTTGGGGGTTCATGGCAATGGATGTCTTAGGGGATTAAAAGGGTGGACACTGAAGCTGAGAATTCCAAGAAACTGGGGTGTCGGCCAGGTTATCTAAATAGGTACTGAAATTACCCAAATAAAGGCTGAACTCAATTTAAAGACAAGGACTATGGGACTAACCTGGTGGGTTTAGTGGTTAAGACTTCATGCTTCCACTGCAGGGAGCGCAGGTTCGATCCCTGGTGGGGGAACTAAGGTTCCACATGCTGTGTGGTATGGCCCCCCCAAAAAAGAGGGAGAGAAAGAAAAATTAATAAAAAATAACCATGTAGCACAGGATAGCTCTTGAATGAGCAAGAAATGTAGGAAAATGTTGTCAGTGATTCGGGGCAGATGGCCTGAGCAGGAATCTTTACACAAAAGTGGGGGATTCATGATCTGAAAGCAACACAAGCTACTGAGGAGATTTCTAGATTTTCTCTGTATTCTAGGTCCTCGTGATGTGACAGTGTGAGCTCTGCACTTAGGAAAGATTCAGAGATAGCTAGGTAATATTGGGTTGGCCAAAAGAGTTTTCTGTAAGCTCTTATGGAAAGCCCTAACGAACTTTTTAGCAACTCAAGCAAGAGGCTAAGAGCATAAACGTAGGAAAGTATGTTAACCATGGCATGTGGATGCCGAGAGGCACAGTAAATGCTTTGGAAAGAAAGTGAGTAGAGGGGTGTGTGCTAGTACGTGTGTATGCACGCATGCTGGAGGACCGGGGAGGAAGTGTGGTGAATTAAACCTCAAGCACACGGAGGAGGATTCAGGCAAGGTTAATTGCCTGGCTCATGAGTTTTCCAGGCTCTCCCTCCAGTGCTTGTCCCAGCACTAATTCAATTTATCACTAGTTCATGCCTATCATATGCACGTAGCTGGAGACTCACAAACACAGAGACTCTGTACGTTAAACATGGCATTTGGGTCACACTCATTGAAGACCCTAAGATTATTTTCTAGTTAAAATTAAGCCTAAAGTTTCTTTATTTTTCACACATAAAATATTGTTCCTGCAAAAGTGCAATTGATTCCACATGTTGTTGGAAAGAATATAGCTAGAAAACAGATCTCCAAAGACAATGCTCCAATTCTGTACATAGATAATAAACATTTGTTGCTATGTGGTTGGGTTTTTTCCCCCCTTGTTGGAGAGGTTATTCTATCTCTTTTTGTAAAAAACTTTTTTAATGCATTTTCTATTCCTGAAGATTTCTCATAGAAAATAATTCAGTGGGACTTATTTAGGTTTTGTAAAACAAGTGAAAGCTGCCTAAAAATATGCTGATGTAACAGGAAAGTTCTTCTAAGTTGGAATTATAAAGATGGTAATTTAAAATCCTACAAAGAATGGTTATATCCATATACAATATATGAGAACGGATATTATTTTAAGGGTAGGAAAATACATAAACTTGCAGAAGTTTCTCTAGGCCCCAGATGACAGTTCTGAAAATGAATAAAAGAAGATAGGAGATAAGGAAGGGAGGTTACTTCGTGTTCACTTAACATGTAAAAACAGCTAGAACTAAAGAATCCATTGAGCATTTTCTGAAACCAGAACAATGTAGCATTCTAGATGCTATGACATCACTTTTAAAAAATAGCTGCTTTCACCAACAGATAGCAGTTTATAATGAAAACGTTTTTTCATTTCATTGGGGAAAAGGGAGGGGGAATCTGGGAGAAAGGGTGACTAGTGATGAAGTGAGATAAATGTCCTAATTGTCCCGAGTCTCCACATAAATAGAAATGTAACTGGCACCAAGCTGCATGGTCACGTGCACATTCCCTCATGAAAATATTAAGCAAAGAGACCGTTTGATTGTTTGCTGGTAGGACTGGTAAGTCATTAACATGGTGAATTTTATTATCAGCCTGCTTCTAACAGATTAGAAGCAGTCAACGAAAAATAAGACAAAAAAGCTTCCATGATGACTTTGATAAAAGGTGGTAGAGATATGGTCTCCAGAGGCATCCTGGGCCAGGGCTATGATGTTGAGCATGTGCAGATGGGTGGTACCCACCCAGGGCTGGCCTGAACCTGGTGGATTGACTGTGGCTCTGCTTCCAGAGTCCCTCTGCATTCGACACAGTCTTCTGTCCCTCGGGATATAAAACTTCATTGCTTTCAGTCACAGAGAGATCTTGTTGCCCATGGTGTGCTGGGAAAGTTGGCTCTTGAGAAAGTTTCAGCAGCATAAATGGAAGATTTTCAAGTTTCCCAAAGGGAAATGAGTTGGGAAGAGTTGTGTACAATGGCCTCTTGGGAGCCAGACTGTGGACAGGCTCCAGAACACGCCACCTGCTGCGCCCACTCCACCCCCAGATACCCCTTCCTGCCAGATGCAGCTCTGAGTCCATGATCAGGGTCTTATTTATAAGACTAGAACTCCCTTCAAAATATAAGTCCTCTGAAAAAGCTGGGAGTGTGTTCTCTTCTTCCTCCCCTTCTTCCTTTTCCTTCTTCCCCTCCTCTTCTTCCTCTTCCTATTCCTCTTTCTTTCCTCTCTTTCAGAAACGTTCCACAACAACTCTCCTGCACATTGTACCAGACCCTAGGATACAAAGACTAACCAGGATTCACCTGTGACAGAAGGAACCTGTGGTTTAGCTGATGGAGAGCAATGGAAGAAGGCTTTCAACCTTTACCTCTTCAGTGATAGAAGGGCACAGGGCACAGATGGACGCAGAGGAGAGTGGTTGATTCTATGCAGTACAGGAGTGAATATATAAGGAAAGTGAATATATAAGGAAGATGCTGGCGTTGGACTGCAATCATCAAAAGTGGACATGTTTGAATTTGTGTCTAAGATTGAATCAGGTCAAGTAAAGGCCAAACAGCCTTCCCTGGTGGCACAAGTGGTAAAGAATCTGCCTGCAATGCAGGAGACACAGGTTCGATCCCTGGTCTGGAGAGATTTCACCTGCCAAGGAGCAACTAAGCCCGTACACCGCAACTATCGAGCCTGTGCTCTAGAGGCCATGTGCACAAGGACTGAAGCCACACACCAGGAGCCTGTGCTCTGCAGCAAGAGAAGCCCCCATAATGAGAAGCCTGAGCACCACAGCTGGGGAGTAGACCCCGCTCACCAGCTAGAAAAGAGCCCGTGCAGCCACAAAGACCCAGCACAGCCAAAAATAAATGCATATAAAGAAAGCAGATGTTAAAAAAAATGAATAAATAAAATCTGTGAAATGAAAACGCAGGTACTGTATTTAGTGGAAGAAACTCCTGAATCAGTGGACTTGTGGAGTTCAAACCTGCGTTAGTCAATGCTCTCTGGACTACCTCAAATAATGTCACAGTATAGAACATAACTGACCATCTTTGGGGAGTTCAATCAGGGAAAGTGAGTAGCCTAAACCATCACCTGTGCCCTCCAAAAGCCACGGGCTTGGACATCAGTCGTGTCTTGGCAGAGTGGTCACATGTGCTGTGTGCAGCCTGTGCCAGGCAGGCCATGCCAGCTTGGTGAGAGGTCATTAGCTATATGTGTAATTGTAAATGCACCATGAAGAAATTTTCTGTAACCAATTCCAGTCATAACTGGATTAGTTCTTATTTAGTGCATATTTCAATAAAGTCACAATGCTAACTTCCTGTTCAAAGGGACAAAAGTGCTTTGTAGCCATAAAATGACACTACGTTAAACTGGCGTTGAAGATTGCCCACTGGCAGAGTTTTGAGTGTGAAGCTATGGAGTCAGATTCTCTTGAAACAAAGCCTGGAAATTATTAATGCCATTTCATGCAACCCATTATACAAATAGATGTTCTCTGCCTCACCAAAGACAAAATACAGAATATTTGAAATACAGAGCAGGACCTGAGGCTACAGGGCCTTAATATTAACATGTGTGAGTTAATCTGGTTAAACATGATCTAGCATATTAAAATGATGCTGTTAATTTAAGTACTAAAATCTAGACAGCATATTAAAAAGCAGAGACATCACTTTGCAGACCAAGGTCTGTATAGTCAAAACTATGGTTTTTCCAGTAGTCATGTATGGATGTGAGAGTTGGACCCCAAAGAAGGCTGAGCGCCAAAGACTTGATGCATTTGAATTATGGTGCTTGAGAGTCCCTTGGACAACAAGGAGATTAAACCAGTCAATCTTAAAGGAAATCAGCCCTGATTATTCATTGCAAGGACTGATGCTGAAACTGAAGCTCCAATACTTTGGCAACCTGATGTGAAGAGCTGACTCATTAGAAAAGACCCTGATTCTGAGAAAGATGAAAGGCAGGAGGAGAATGGGAACAGAGGATGAGATGGTTGAATGGCATCACCAACTCAATGGGCACGAACTTGGACAAACTCTGGGAGATGGTGAAGGACAAGGAAGCCTGGTGTGTTGTAGTCCATAGGGTTGCAGAGTCAGACATGACTGAGCCACTGAACAAATTGCTTTTGTATTTTGGTGTGGACTCATTGTATACATTCGCCTTGGCTATATAATAGTATGAGGCATAAAAAAATTTCCCTTAGTTTAATATTGTAAATTCCAACTTCTATCTCACCCTTTCTATAAAGTTGTTTTTTTTTTTTAATTTGAAGTCAGCCATTTTAAAAGTCTTTATTGAATTTGTTACAACTTTGCTTTTGTTTTAGGCCTTGAGGCAATGTAATATCTTAGCTTCTCAACCCATATATCCTTCATTGGAAGGCAAAATCTTAACCAATGGATCACCAGGAAAGTCCCACATTTCTGGTTTTTACAGTTTTTCTGATTCCTGAAAACTGAGGTTTTAGCACTCAGTTAAGATGACTTGTGGGCATTTAGAACATGGTTCATTTCTTTGTGAATGTTCTCTCCTTCCCCTGGTGGCTCAGACGGTAAAGCATCTGTCTACAATGCGGGAGACCTGGGTTCGAGCCCTGGGTTGGGAAGATCCCCTGGAGAAGGAAACTCCAGGACTATTGCCTAGAAAATCCCAGGGACAGAGGAGCCTGGTAGGCTTCAGTCCATGGGGTTGCAAAGAGTCAGACACGACTGAGCAACTTCACTTCACTTCAGTGCTTATCTGCTATCCCCAAAGGCAGTGGCTTTAGTTTCCTGTAGTGATTATTTACAAAAAGCACTTAGAAATGCCTCTAGGCTCAAGCAACAGAGAACCCAACTCTCAGCTACCAGGGAGTCTGGGAAGGCAAGTGTTTTTAGTTGAGGGTGATGTTGAAAAAAGTGAAAATGAAAATGATAGTCACTCAATCCTGTCCAACTGTTTGTGACCCCATGGACTGTAGCCCGCCAGGCTCTCTAGCCATGGGATTTTCCAGGCAAGAATATTGGAGAGGGTTGCCATTCCCTTCTCCAGGGGATATTCCTGACCCAGGGATCAAACCCGTCTCTTGCACTGCAGGCAGATTCTTTACTGTTTGAGACACCAGTGAAGCTCCAGGGGAATGTGCACATAGAGGAAAGCCCACGTGAGGACACAGTGGGAAGGCAGCTAGCTATCCGGAAGCCAAGGAGAGCCAGCCCTGCTGGCACCTTGATCATGAACTTCCAGCCTCCAAAACTGTGAGAACAGAGCTCTCTGCTGTTCAGCCCACTGAGTCCATGGTATTTTGTTACAGCAGTCAAAGTAGACTAACCCTGAGCCCTGGGCCCCTGCGTAAGCAGGGGCTGGTTAGACCTCTGGGCTGCTGGAAGGCATTGTAAACAGAGGGAAAAACTAAATGAATAGAGGAAAAAGCATCTGGTTGAATCCTCATGGCAACAGATAAAAGTTCCATAATCTAATCTACAATAATGGTTAGAAGTGTAGTCCCTGGAGTCAAAACGGTGGGACTCAATCTTGGGAAAGTTCCTTGACTCAGTTTTCTTTTTAAAAAATATACTTTTATTTATTTATTTATGGCTGTGTTGGGTCTTCGTTGCCGCAAGCAGGCTTTTCTCTAGTTGCAGCGAGCAGGGCGGTTACTCTCTAGTTGCAGTGCTGAGGCTTCTCATCTCAGTGGCTTTTCTCACGGCACACAGGCTCTAGGGCCTGCAGGCTCAGTAGCTGTGGCTTGCTGGCTCCAGAGCTCAGGCTCAGAAGCTGTAGCACACTGGCTTAGCTGTTCCATGGCATGTGGGATCTTCCTGGACCAGGGATTGAACCTGTGTCTCCTGCATTGGCAGGCGGATTCTTTACCACTGAGCCCCCAGAAAGCCCACATGACTGTTTTCAAATCTATCGAGTGCAGTTAATAGTAGATTCCATGGTAGGGTTGTTGGAGGGAAGTTTCAAGTGCTTCACTGTAAAGTATGTGACTGGCACATAGTGCTGGAATTGCTAAAAATAAAAATGTTAGAAGTTGCTTCTTATCTGAGAATAACTCATAGCCTCAAAGTTTTGTTGGAATGTTACCTACAGTGGCAAGTCTTCACTGGTTCCACTCCAACCTGTATAAAATCATTCCCACCCCCCTCTTATTGGGAAGTAAGACCATCTGTTTCTCAAATCTGTATTCTCCATGTCATCTTACTGAGGGTTTGGATTCTGTCCTAACGTCTTCTGCTACAGGCCATGGAAACCTATCATTTGAAAAACAGAAGTAAAATTAGGCTTTTGGGGAGTAAAGACTGGTGGTTGTTGTTATTCAGTCACTCAATCGTGTCCGACTTTTTATGGCCTGATGGACTGCAACATGCCAGGCCTCCCTGCCTGTCACCATCTCCCAGAGTTTGCTCAAACTCATGTCCATCGAGTTGGTGATGCCGTCCAACCATCTCATGCATAGAAACCATGATAGTTTGTGGGAGCTAGACAAGAAAAGGGGTCTCTAGCTCTGAGGAGGGGTTGGATCCCCTCTTCTTGAGCTCTCGTGGTCTAGGAAGTGCCAGGGACCTGGAAAGGAGCCACTCTGGGGATACCACTAACTTCCGAGAGCCAGGAGGGCACTTGGAGAAGGTATCGTCCTGTGACACCAGGAGATTCAGAAGCCGATAGATTAACAGAAATCCAACAGGAAGGTGGTGCTGATGGGTGGTGAGCCGGGCTGGAGTGCTTTCATGTCTCCAAATTAGGGACTTCAGGGACTGGACAGAATGCTATACCTTCACCACATCACTGAATGTACTGAATCGCTTCAGAGGTGTCTGACTCCGAGATCCCATGCACTGTGGCCCACGAGGCCCATCTGTCCATGGGATTCTCCAGGCAAGAATACTGGAGTGGGCTGCCATTTCTGTCTCCAGGGGATCTTCATGACCCAGGGATTGGGATGCCACCCACAGTCATCCTCATTCAGTCATTCAAAGATATATTAGGAAGGAGGATGTTATTCATCAGAATTTTTTTTTTTTACATCTGTCTTTTACATCTATGCTCAGCAAGGTAGTGAATAAAGCATGGGCTTTCATTCACTCTTTCAACATGAATTTGTGGAGCAAGACCCCAAGAATTCACTGTCTAAGGGTCAGCAGGTCCATCTCTGTGCATTTCATTTACACATGTATCAACAGAGGACAAGAACACCTATTACCAGGTTGCCATAAAGTTAAAAGTGGGTGAGGACATGAAAACTTGGCACATACTAATGTCACTTAACACCTTCCCCCACCCCCCAATCAGCGCTGTGACAGTTGATTATTTTACTTCTCTGTTGCAATGCTGAGGAGTCAGTGGGGGAGCTTCTCAAATGTTGATACCACAGCTGGTTCATTAAGTTACTGTGAAACAGGAAGAGGAAGACTTTCCTGGGTGGGGTCTTTTCCAGGCCTGGCACATTATCAGTTGCTCTGGTCTCTGGAATGAATGTGACATTTTAATAATGCAGGAAAGGTTAGCTACATCACAGAAGTTTTCTAGTTCTGGCCATGGTCTCTTGCTGTACATTGAGAAAAGAAAGTTCCCTGAAAAATAGGATCATATTGTTTTGACATAGATTCTCTTATCAGTTAGGATTAGGCTCACTTGCATAAAGTAGAAAGACTCTTCACTCCCCTCCTCTAATTTAGTCTTCAATAAGATAACATTTCTTTTTCATGTAAAAGAATAGAGTTCGGCATTCTAGGACTTCTGGGACAGTTTCACAAAACCATCAGAGACCCATGCCCTTTCCATCTCTACCTGTAGGGTAGGCACTTGCTCCACAGTGGCTGCTAATGCTCCAGCCATCACATCCATATTCCAGGCAGCAAGATGGAAGAATAGAGAGAAGATAAGAACATCTTCTCCCTTTTAAAAAGTCCCACAGTTCTTCAGTGGGAAATTAGACACACAGCCACACCTCTGTAAGACAATCTGGAAAATGAAGCCTCTAGGGTGGGAAGTATGTGTTTGTCTAAAAACTAGAATTCTAACACAAAGGTGAAAAGGGAGGTGGGAGGCTTAAGGGGTGGGGGGGATTGCCATTGCTCTCATCTCTCTCATTCTGGAGAAGACACATGGCTGTTTTTCCCTTCTGTGTTTCTCCCACTCTACATAGAAACTGTCATTAATGTCTTGACATCTGAAACTGAGGGAACAGAAGTGATGATGCTACTGTGCTTCATCCTGGGCCAAAACGAAAGAAGAAATGAGATCATTTTTCCACCTACATGCTCATGCTCTTCTCACATGTTGTTTCATTCTCTTTCTTTCTTTCACCATCTATATGCACAGAGCTCATGTTAAAACTGCTCTTTGGGCATAAGTCTAAGTGAAATAAAGTCAGACAGAGGAAGACAAGTACTGTTTGATATCACTTATATGTGGAATCTAACAAATACAACAAACTAGTGAATAAAACAACCAAGAAGCAGACTCATAGATATGGAGAACAAATTAGTGGGGAGAGGGTAGGAGGAGGCACAACCTTGGGGCAAGGGCCAAAAAAAAAGGGTTATTATAGGATTAGATGACATCATGTGTGTGCAACTATTGAAAACTGTAAAGCACTATAAAATTTAAAGAATTTTTCATTCAATAAAAATAAATAAAAAACAAATAAGAATTGCTCTCTGAGGGGACTTCCCTGGTGGTCTAGTGCCTAAAACTCTGAGTGCCCAATGCAGATGGTTTGGGTTCGATCCCTGGTCAGGGAACTAGATCTCACATGCTATATAGAGTGGCCAAAAAGATCTTTTAAAAAAAAGGGGGTGGTGGTGCATAAAGAAAAAATATCAAGATTTTACATAAAGACAAGATATCCGTGTTAGAGACTTTTTTTCTTTGGTTTGGGTCTGGCACTGTTAATCCTCTCATTATACCCCTGAGGAAGGGCCACATTGCAGACTGTAATTCAAAAGAGCCCAGCATTATTCTGGAAAATGGTAGAGAGGGAACTTGAGCCCAGAACCCCAACTCTCTGTGCTTCTTTTCATAAGACTTCAGGCAACTGCTTGGTTTTGTGGAACCAGTGTCTAATTGAGGAGCAGGACAGTCTGCCTTCTTCAAAGGCAGCTGGGACCCTAAGCTTCTGAACTAACTCCTTTTCAGAAGGGCCGGCAGCAAGGAGATTAAACCAGTCAATCCTAAAGGAAATCAACCCTGAATATTCATTGGAAGGGGACTAATGCTGAAGCTCCAATACTTTGGCCACCTGATGCAAAGCGCTGACTCATTGGAAAAGACCCTGACACTGGGAAGGATTGAAGGCAGGAGAAGGGGTCAACAAAGTATGAGATGGGTGGGTGCCATCACCAATTTAATGGAGATGAGTTTGAACAAACTCTTGATGATAGTGAATGACAGGGAAGCCTCACGTGCTGTAGTCTATGCGGTCTCAAAGAGTGGGACATGACCGAGAGACTGAACAACAGCTGGAGATAATTGACGGAGCAACCCTGAGAGCGTAAGACCCCACTAAGCCTCAAATCATCTTGCTGGGGGGATGGGGTCAGGTGGCGTGAGCCAAAAAGGCTTCAGCTTGAATGACAAACATGCTGAGGAAGAATTAGCCTGACCTGGAGTCCTTACGGTTCAATGGACAGGAGTCTGAGCAAGCTCCGGGAGATTGGTGAAGGACGGGGAGGCTTGGCGTGCTGCAGTCCGTGGAACAGCTGAATTGAGTTCTTAAAGGCGCAGAACCTTTCCTTTAAATCTCTCAGTAGCAGAGCGTTTTGCGCAGGACCAAAGGCTGAAATCAGTTAAAGTGAAAACAAACCAAAGAATCCATTTAGAAAGCTCGGCCTTTGTAGAACTCGGTGGAGGCTTTTCCACGCTGTATTTTTTTTATTTTTTATTTTTTTTGGCAAATGGGCCTCTAGTTTTGCAGGCTGACTGAAGGAGGAGAGGCCGATGGATGGCGGCTGGAAAGCATCCGAGATGGTTGCAGAGATCCGTTTTCTCCCGGAGCGCGGGCGAGGGTAGATCTGGTCTCGGCTGGGGCAAGGCGCCGGGATGGCCACGCCTGCATCCCGCCTCAAGGATGCAAGCTCACTGCCACCTACAGAGCTAGGGAGGGAACTCTGCCTCCCGCCCTGCCTTTTCCTACGGCCGGGGTGCCCAGTGTCGGGTGGAGTTCGGGTTCCTGCAGAGGCCTCCCCATTCATTACCATAACAAAGGCCTCCTCTTCCCTTGGGCAGTTAAAGACACGCTAAAGCCAGGTCTCCCTCCAGCAATCCTACCGAGCTAACCCTATCTAACCCTATCTCCCATCTCAGCAGAGACACTGCACTTTGTTGTTGTTGTTTTAATTTATTATTATTATTAATTTATTCTTTAAAATTTTATTGGAGTAGAGTTGATTTACAGTGTTCTGTTAGTTTCAGGTGAATCAGTTATATATTTACATGCATACATGCTAAATCACTTCAGTCATTCCCACTCTGCAACCCCATGAACTGTAGCCCACCAAGCCCCTCTGTCCATGAGATTCTCAAGGCAAGAATATTGGAGTGGGTTGACATGCCCTCTTCCAGGGGATCTTCCCAACCTGGGAAACGGGTTCTTTACCACCAGCGCCACCTGGGAAGCCCGTACATTTACATATATCCACTCTTTTTTTTAATATTCTTTTCCCACATAGGTCACTATAGGGTATTGGGTAGAGAGAGTTTTCTGCGCTGTACAGCAGGCCCTTACTAGTTTTTTTATTTCATATACAGTAGTGTGTGTATGACATGCTTCTCAGGTGGCGCAATGGTAAAGAATCTGCCTGCCACTGCAGGTGACTTGTAGGAGACTCCGGTTCGATCCCTGGGTTGGGAAGGTCCCCTGATGTAGGAAATGGCAACCCACTCTAGCATTCTTGCCTGGAAAATCCCAAGGACAGCGGAGCCTGGCAGAGCTGCAGTTCATGGGATCAAAAAGAGTAGAACCAATCCTAATCTTCCAATTTATCCCTCCTACCCACCCCCTGACACCTTGGTGACCATAAGCTTGCTTGTTATATCTGTAAGTCTATTTCTGTTTTGCGTATAAGTTCATTTGTATTCTGTTTTTAGATTCCACATATAACTCATCTCTGCCATCACTTCCTCAGGGTAGCCTGGTCTTGCTTTTGTTGCTCTCATGTCTGATTGTAATGTTTTTGGTTTGGTCATTAAAAAATTATTTTTAATTGTGCCAAAATATACATAACATACAATCGACTGAACTAGTTTCAGGTGCAGGATTCAGTAGTGTTAGTACATTCACGTGGTTGTGCAACCGTCACCTCCTTTCAGCTCCAGAATTCTTTTCATCTCAAATCTTTCACTCACAAAGCAGATCTCCACTTCCTCTCCCCTCGGCCCCTTGGCAACCACCATTCTACACTGTCTTTGTGAGTTTGACAACTGTTGTTCACTTGCTCAGTCGTGTCTGACTCTGTGATCCCATGGGCTGCAGCACGCCAGGCTTCCCTGTCCATCACCAACTCCCAGAGCTTGCTAAAACTCATGTCCATTGAGTCAGTGATGCCATCCAACCATCTCATCCTCTGTCGTCCCCTACTCCTCCTGCCTTCAATCTTTCCCAGCATCAGGGTCTTTTCCAATGAGTCAGGTCTTTGCATCAGGTAGACAAAATATTGGAGTTTCAGCTTCAGCATCAGTCCTTCCAATGAATATTCAGGACTGATTTCCTTTAGGATGGATTGGTTGGATCTCCTTGTAGTCCAAAGGACTCTCAAGAGTCTTCTCCATCACCTCAGTTCAAAAGCATCAGTTCTTCGATACTCAGCTTTCTTTATGGTCCAACTTATTTCACTTAGTAGAATGTCCTCAAGATTCATCCATGTTGTTGCACATGTCAGAATTTCCTTCCTTTTTGAGGTTGAATAATGATCTTGCATTGTATAGACAGACCACGTTTTGTTTATGTATTGTCTGTTGACGGACACCTGGATTGCTTCCAGCTTTAGGTCACTGTGAATAATGCTGCTGTGAACACAGGTGTATGAATATGTTTTCAAGCCCCGCTTTCAGTTCTTCTGACAAAACACCCAGGAGTGCAATTGCTGGGTCATCTGATAATTCGCTTATGATATTTTGAGGAACTGCCATACTGTTTTTCATAGTGGCTCTCTGGTGTAATTTTACATTGATTTGTGTAATTATTTGGTTGTCTGTCTTCTCATCATGTGAGCAGGAATCTTGTATAGTTTGCCACCTTGCCTCCTGCATCTCAGTATCTAGAGCAACAGTGCCTGGGACCGAGTAACCCTTAAGATATCTGATAAATTAATGAATAATTCAGCCTAATAGGAATGAGACAGCATGGAGAGGCTTGGTCTCTGCACTTAATGAGTTTACAAATTACTTGGTGAGAGGTGACACACACAAGGAAGGGAGCAAACAAAGGAAGGACATAATTATGTACTAAACTGTAGTTCTGCTTTTCAGCGTAGGAGGACTTGAGGGAAGGAGAGATCTTCATGGGAGGGGACAGTCAAGGGAAGATGGGTAGGTTTGGACTAGAAGGGAGGGAAGCAGTTAGAACAAGGAAATCGTATTTTCCCCCTGGCTTTACTGAGGTACAATTGATAAAAAGTGTATATATTTAAGGCGTATAATTGGATTTTTTTTTCTCTGCATTGTGCAGCTTGTGGGACTTTAGTTTCTCAACCAGAGATCAAACCTAGACTCTTGGCAGTGAGGGCATGGAGTCCTAACCACTGGGTTGCTGGGTAATTCCCTGGATGTTTTGAAATGCCTATACATTGTAAAATAATTGCCACACTTAAGTTAATTAACATATCCATCACTTGACATAGTTATTTATGTGTGAGTGATGAGAAAACTTCATGTCTACCCTCTAGTTCATGCTGTATTTTTCTTAATTTTGTTTAATTAACATATGTCCCTCAGGATCCATGTTGTCACAAATGGTAGAATTTCCATCTTTTTAAAGGCAGAACAATATTCTATTGTGTATACGTGCTGCATGCTCAGTTGTGTCAGACTCTTTGCAACCCTATGGACTGTAGCCAACCAGGCTTCTCTGCCCATGGGATTTCCCAGGCAAGAATACTGGAGTGAGTTGCCATTTCCTTCTCCAGGAGATCTTCCTGACCCAGGATCAAACTTGCATCTCCTGCATTGGCAGGCTGATCCTTTACCACCGAGCCATCAGGGAAGCTTTTTGTGTATAGACCCCATTTTCTTTGCCAATTTGTCCAGTGATGAACACTTAGGTTGCTCCTGTGTCTTGGCTATTGTAAACAATATTGCCATGAACATGAGTTCAGATATCTCTTTGAGATACTGGCATAGTTTCTTTTGAATATATCCCTAGAAGTGAGATTGTTGAATCAGAAAGTAGTTCCATTTTTAATTTTGGGAGGAACCTCCATACTGTTTTCTGTATGGCTGCACTAGTTTACATTCCCGCCAAGGGAAGGACACAGTCTTTTTATTTTATTTTTTTAATGTTTATTTACTTGGCTGCCTTGGGTCTTGGTTGTGGCACCTGGCATCTTCTGTTGTGAACTGCCCGGACTCCAGCTGTGGTTTGCCCTACAGTGTGCAGGATATTAGTTCCCCAGCCTAGGACTGAACCCACATCCTCTACATTGCAAGGCAGATTCTTAACCACTGGACCACCAGGGAAGTCCTGGGGAGGGAACAGCCTTCATTTGTGATTCTTTGGGGGCCCATGTTGGAGGGCTTGGCACAGGGCTAGATAAGAAATCTGCGGATGTCTGTCCAGGGACAGCAGTAGGCAGTGTGGCCCAGCAGTGGACACAGGAAGTCCCAAGCAAGCTGTTCCAAGCTGCTCTGGGGGATTCAGGAAGCAGACTCCACTTGAAAATTAAGCAGGTGGGCAGTACAGGGGAATCCAGCACGTCTCCCTCCAGGACGCTCAGCAAGAGTCCACGCCCTGGCTGGAGACCTGGAGCAGCAAAGTGTTGCTTGGTCTAATAGGTCTGGGTGCTTAGGCAGGAACCAAGGGTAGAAGTGGAGAGCTCAGCATCATGAGAATTCTGATGCAGGATGAAAACCATCACCAGAAGGTATGATTTGGACCTTCCTTAGCCAGGGCTTTATATTCTGGCCTGGAGAATTCCATGCACTGTATAGTCCATGGGGTTGCAAAGAGTCAGACATGACTGAGCGACTTTCACTTTCACTTTTTCTTAGGCCTTAAACACTATCAACCCACACAATAGGAGGTATTCTTTGTGCTAGGGGGCTGCAGCCACAAAAGTCTTCTTTGCTCCTTTTGGCTCTGTCAGGATGGGCTCTGGAGCTGTAGTGGCACTGGAGTTGGGGACTGGAGCAGCATGGAAACAGAGGTAAAAGAAGTGTGTGGGGAGGGAAGGCAGGAGAGTAACCTGACTGGCTGAGAGGTAGGGATCAGGTTACATGGGGCCAAAGCTTGATATAGGCTGATATCTGGGCAAGTCTGGTGGGGATGCTGGCAGGCAAGTGGAGGCTTCTCCTATTTCACTTTCCACCTCCTCAAATGAGGGGGGAAAAATTGCTTTACTATTTGAGCAATAGTTGTGGCCCATGGGCCTAGTTGCCCTGTAACAACTGGGATCTTCCCGGACCAGGGATCGAATCCATGTCCCCTGCCTTGGCAGGCAAACTCTTAACTATTGAATCACCATGGAAGGCCTGGACTTTTAAATTAAAAATTTAAAAAACAAGCACAGACAAATACAATAGATACTCCAGTATATTTGCAACAGAATTAGTAAAGTTGCGATAAACTTGGTGCAGCGTGACTGTAACTTATGAGAGACTACCATACCAATTGTGCATCACGATCGATGTTTAGATCAATTGAACCACAAATGGATTCAACCAATGAAAAAGTTCAAGTTGGTCAAACACACCATAGTCACTAA
Organism: Madoqua kirkii; assembly: GCA_006408675.1. NCBI lineage: Eukaryota > Metazoa > Chordata > Mammalia > Artiodactyla > Bovidae > Madoqua > Madoqua kirkii. The sequence goes on along the minus strand of SJYC01141138.1, from coordinate 17,504 downwards.
ACTATAGTTGCTGCAGATGATAGGCTATCAGTGGTGGAACAATAGGGGAAAAAAAGAGAATTATCCATGGCTAGTAATTGCTAATAAATTAATAACATCACAAAAGTTCTCAAAATGTCTGTGAATAAAAAGGAGTATAAAAATGCAGAAAACAGGAATCAAATTACGTCAAGGGATCTAGGTAGATTATCTTGGAGAAACAAAACTTGGGACCTCCACTGAGACTTCCTCCCTGTGGTCTATGCACAGTTGAACCCCTAAGCTCTCTCTTGGAAAGAGTTAACAACTCTTTCCAGATTCCCAGTGGTACTCTTGATGTTTCAGATGTTTGTGCACTGTGTCGATTCAGTCATGTCCGACGCTGTGACCCCATGGATGGTAGCCCACCAGGCTCCTCTGTCCATGGGATTTTCTAGACAAGAATACTGGAGTAGCTTGCCATGTCCTCCTTCAGGGGATCTTTCCAACGGAGGGATTGAACCTTTGTCTCCTGTGTCTCCTGCATTGTAGGCACATTCTTTACCACTGAGCCTCCAGGAAAGCCCTTTCAGATGTCTAACCACCCCAGTTTGTCATAGACTGAAACTAACTTCCTTGGAAAATACTGCTCTGAGCTGCACCAATGATGCACCTCCTCTGACCTAGTTTCCCAGGGAGGACACAGGATCTTCTTCTTTAAAGTTTTTAGTTACTGGGCTGTGCTGGATCCTAGTCGTGGCATGCAGGGTCTAGTACCCTGACCAGGGATGGAAGCTGGGCCCCTGCATTGGGAGGGTCTTAACCACTGAATCACTGGGAAAATCTCTACATTTTTCTCTTCCCCTTTGTACAAGAACCTTAATACTTATGTGTGGCGATGTGACCTCTGACCTCTAAGTCCCTTTTCAGTTTCTTCTAAGGGACACTTTAGAGAAGAGACATCCCAGCATCCTGAAGTAGGAATGAATGTCACACTAACTCCTGTTGCTAGGTTAGAATTATTTTAAGAGAAGGAGGCCTCTTTTATTGTTTTCTCCGTCAGGCTCCTTTCCAAAGCATTGTTTGTAGCTATTGTGTCTTAAAAAAAAAAAAAAGGGAAATGACTGACTTTAAGTCTGACCCTTGTAAGAGGTCTAAATTTGTCCTGGGAACTGGGGTTACAAGAGAGAACAAGCCCAGGAAAAAAATTTATAATCTCACAGTTTCCAAAGACAAGTAAATGTTCAGCCTAACAGATTCCAACAAAGCTTTTTTTTTTTTTCCTTAAAAAGCTTCCAGGGGCCCTCAGGATAAAGTTTCCAGCACAGTGTACAGAACTTTTCTTTTTCTTTCCTTCTTTTCTTTTGCTTTGTTTTGGCTATACTACATGGCTTGTTGGATATTAGTTCTCTGACCAGGGATCAAACCCTGCAGTGGAAGCTTGGAGTCCTAACCAATGGACCACCGAGGAAGTCCCTCTACGGCTTTTCAAGACCTGATCCACTCAGCTTTCCAAAAGCATCTCCTCCATCTGCAAGTAAGATGTCTCCACACCTTATGATGTTTTTGTGTTACTGTCTTTGCTTTGTGCGATGGTTTGTTTTAGGTACCAATTTGACCAGGCTAAGGGATGCCTTGAAAGGTGGTAAAATGTTATTTCTGGGCATGTCTTTGAGGATGTTTCTGGAAGAGACTAGCATCTTAATTAGGAGAATGAGGCAGGTGCGCTCCCCAATGTGGGTGGCAGCCTCAAATCTGCTGAGAGCTCGAATAGAGCAAAATGAGGCAAATTCACTCTCTGTGATGAGCTGGGACCTCCATGTCCTCCTGTAATTGTTCTGGAGCTTCAGGACTTGGCCTGAATTACACCCCTGGCTCTCCTGGGCCTCCAGCTTGCAGAGGGCAGATGGTGGGACTTCTGGGCTTCCATAACCACATGAGCCAATTCCTAGAATCAGTTTCTTTTTCCATGTATCTCTATGGACTTTCCAAGTGGCTCACTGATAAAGAATCCTTCTGTCGATGCAGGAGATGTGAGTTCAGTCCCCAGATTGGGAAGATCCCCTGGAGGAGGAAATGGCAACCTGCTCCAGTATTCTTGCCTGGGAAATGCCAAGGACAGAGGAGCCTGGTGGGCTACAATCATGGGGTCATAAAGAGTCAGACATGACTGAGCATGCACACACCTATCTCTCTACATCCTACTGGTTCAGATTCTGGAGACCCTAGCTCATACACTATGAGTACCTTTCTCCTTTGACTCCACCTGAAAGCTCCGTATCCTTCACAAGGCAGGATAAATATCATTGACCTTGTGACACTCTTCTAGATCCTCCCATAGAGAGTTAGTTATCCCCTCTTCTGCTGGCACTTTGTCTACACCATATGAACTTAATTCACATCTGTGTTGCCAGCACAGAATAGACAATCCATGTTTGTTGAATACCATGGATGAAGTCTTGATTGGCAGTGTACTTTTGAGGGCTCAGGTGTAGCATGGGTTCATTAGTAGCAGAGAAGAGGGAACAGGAGTAACAGAAGATGTATGTTGAAAAGGAAGATGGGGGAACACTGTTCAGTTCAGTTCAGTTGCTCAGTTGTGTCCAACTCTTTGTGACTCCATGAATCGCAGCACACCAGGCGTCCCTGTTCATCACCAACACCTGGAGTTCACTCAGGCTCACGTCCATCGAGTCCGTGATGCCATCCAGCCATCTCATCCTCTGTCGTCCCCTTCTCCTCCTGCCCTCAATCCCTCCCAGCATCAGAGTCTTTTCCAATGAGTCAACTCTTCGCATGAGGTGGCCAAAGTACTGGAGTTTCAGCTTCAGGATCAGTCCTTCCAAAGAAATCCCAGGGCTGATCTTCAGAATGGACTGGTTGGATCTCCTAGCATTCCAAGGGACTCTCAAGAGTCTTCTCCCACACTACAGTTCAAACGCATCAGTTCTTCGGCGTTCAGCCTTCTTCACAGTCCAACTCTCACATCCATATGTGACCACAGGAAAAACCATAGCTTTGACTAGATGGACCTTAGTTGGCAAAGTAATGTCTCTGCTTTTAAATATACTGTCTAGGTTGGTCATAACTTTTCTTCCAAGGAGTAAGCGTCTTTTAATTTCACAGCTGCAGTCACTATCTGCAGTAATTCTGGAGCCCCCCCAAATAAAGTCTGACACTGTTTCCACTGTTTCCCCACCTATTTCCCATGAAGTGATGGGACCAGATGCCATGATCTTCGTTTTCTGAATGTTGAGCTTTAAGCCACCTTTTTCGCTCTCCTCTTTCACTTTCATCAAGAGGCCCTTTAGTTCCTCTTCACTTTCTGCCATAAGGGTGGTATCATCTGCATATCTGAGGTTATTGATATTTCTCCTGGCAATCTTGATTCCAGCTTGTGTTTCTTCTAGCCCAGCGTTTCTCATGATGTACTCTGCATATAGTTTAAATAAGCAGGGTGACAATATACAGCCTTGCCGTACTCCTTTTCCTATTTGGAACCAGTCTGTTGTTCCAGGAAAGAGATCGGAATACCAGACCCCCTAACCTGCCTCTTGAGAAATCTGTATGCAGGTCCGAGGAACTCTGAGGGGAACTCAGTTTTCTTAGTAGTTTTGCTTCCGATTTGCTCTGCCTAGGGGGAGTGTTGCCTGTGGAAAAGAATGCTGTTAGAAGCAACCTTTGGCTCTTTGTGGGCATTTCTTAGGAAGCTCATTCTCCATGTGACCCAAACGTTAAGGTAGGTAGTGGTCATATTTGAATTTTCAAATTTACAGTCTTTTATTTAATTTTAATACAGTAATAATACCTTACAATTATCTGGTATCTTTTATCTTTAAGCTTTAAAGTATTTTCTAAATATTAACAGACATGAATTGCCCCAGGGGGTTAATGCTACTGGGTCCATTTCTCTGCTGGGTGATGGTATGATGGAGAGTTAGCTAACATGGCAAGGGGATGTAGAGATGATTACTTTTTTTTTCAAAAATATTTTTATTATAGAATATTTTGAACAGAGAAATAGGGAGGATACTACAATGAATGTCAATGTACTTACTATTTAACCATGAATTGATGGCCAATCTTACCCATTTCTATTTTCCCATGTTATATTGATGCAAACCTCAGGTATCATACATTTTCATCATAAATATTTCATCTCCAAAAGATAAGGATTGTGCAAAAAAAACCAAACCCATAACCATGATAACAGTATTACACCATAGACAATAAACAATACTTTCCTACTACCAAGTATTTAATCCATTTTTTAAATTTAGTTTTTTATTATATTTTTGGCCTTTCCACATGGCATATGGGATCTTAGTTCCCCGACCAGGGACTGAACTCACACCCGCTGCAGTGGAAGTGCGGACTCCTAACCTCTGGACCACCAGGGAATTCCCAACCCATTTTTAATTTTCAATTGTTCTATAAATTTCATAACTTTTGTGACTTTGAATTAAGATCTAAAAATGGCTACATACTGTGTTGGGTGATATGCCTCTATTTTGTTGTTAATGATTTATTTGCTTCTTGCTGTACCACTTGACATGTGGCATGTAGGACCTTAGTTCTCTCACCGGGGATTGAACCCATACCCACTGCACTGGAAGCAGAGACTGAACCACTGGAAGACCAGAGAAGTCCCTGGTATGTCTTTTACATTTCTTTTAAATGTACAGATTCTTCTCTCTTGTAATTTATTTGGTAAAGAAATGAGACTTTGGAGCTTCCCTGGTGGCTCAATGGTATAGAATCCACTGCCAATGAAGGAGATATGGGTTTGATCATTAATCTGGGAAAACCCCATATGCCTTGAAGCAACTGAGCCCATAAGCCACAACTATTGAGCCTGTGCTCTAGAGGCCAGGAGCCCAACTACTGAAGCCCCCAACCCCTAGAGCCTGTGCTCCACAAGAGCGGTCAGTGCAGTGAGAAGGCTGTGCACTGCAGCTGCAGAGTAGCCCCCGCTTGCCACAACTAGAGAAAAGCCTGCACATCGAGAAGACCCAGCACAACGGAAAATAAATATAAAAGGTAAACAGACAAGATTATAAATGTGTATAAAGAAATCAGGCTTTGTCCTGTGGAATTCCCACTGTCTCTTCTCTTTTCTTCTGTTCTTCCTATAAATTGATAGTTGGACCTAGAGGCCTACAACAGAATTGGATTTGATTTGACAAGTTTAAAGGTGATGATGTTTTCATCCTTCAAAAGACAGATAATGTCTGGTTGTCTTTTGTGATATTAGCAGTTGTTGATGATTTGTGTCTGCAGTCATTAATTTATTAGGGATCCCTTCATTATTTATTAATGGGGATGTATAAGGAGGAACTTCAACCACTATTTGGTTATTCTCAGTACAGTTTGCATTGGAATGAAAAATGCTGATTTTCTCCCTTTGTTTACTAATTTTCAAAATAATGAGTTGGTTTTTAGCATCATCCAACAGTATACAATTTGATTATTTAATATATTAGTATTGAGGTGTAGGAGCCCATTGCAATACAGGAGACGTGGGTTTGCTATCTGGATCAGGAAGATCTCCTGGAGAAGGAAATGGCAACTCAGTCTAGTATTCTTGTCTGGGAAACCCCATGGACAGAGGAGCCTGGTGGGCTACAGTCCATGGGGTCCTCAAAGAGCAGACACAACTTGGTGACTAAACAACAGCAACAAACAAAATAATTGACATAAACTGCATGTATTAAAGTGTTTACCTTGATGGGTTTTCACAAATGTATACACCTGTGAAACTGTCAGAATTATGAAAATGAACATATTACTCATGAATCAGGCTTTTTAAGTATTTTATAAGCTGATAAATTTAAATGTTGATATTTTTGACTGTTTACATTAATATTCTTTTTGAAGCTAAGAGTCCCATTTTTGAACAATGGGAGCTTATTTGAACCACTCCCGTGGTTCTTTTGAAATGTCTCTCATTGTCTTTGTTAATTTCCTTGCTGTCTTTTAAAAAAATATTTATGTTTTTATTTATTCACTTATTTGGCTTTACCAGGTCAGTTGTGGCCTGCGGGATCTAGTTCCCCAACCAGGGATGGAACCTGGGCCTCCTGCATTGGGAACGCAGAGTCTCAGCCGCTGGACCACCAGGAAAGCCCCAGATAGGACATCAGACTTCTCCAAGGAGTTCCACGCCCTTTCAGTGGGAAACCGGATGCATCATACATTAAGTGGTGGTGAAACAAAGCGGGAAAATCCAATAAAATTTGTCGTCTGGGTTCACGGTAGTCAGAAGGCAAGAGCTGTTTCACCAAGCAGCTCTGTAATTATTTCTTTTTGTCTGCGCAGCTCTTTTCACTTTGGTGTTCAAAGTAGATTTTTATAGGATTAAAATTCATTTTTGGGGCAATCTGAGAATGGAAGAAAAGGTTTACAGAGATTATTATCCCATTTTATAGCTGGGAGAACAGACCAAATTGTTGTGACTTGTCCATTAGGGGAAAATCTGAATAGAATTTAGCCTCCTAACCCTGAAAACAGGATTCTCATTTTGCTCCCAGGACCTCCTGGCTTCACAACTTCAACCACCCCTCTCATCTTTTTTTTTTTTTTTTTTTAATAAATAGGGATAGGAAGTAGTAAGGAATGAGAAAGAAGAAGAATCAGAGGTTTCTTTTTTTTTTTAACTTTCTTTTCCTTTTTCCTCCTTTCCTTCCTTCCCTCCTTTTCCCTCTCTCCCTCCTTCCCTCTCTTTCTTTCTTAGTATTCTTGCCTGAAGAATGCTATGGACAGTCTACAGTCCATAGGGTCACAAAGAGCCAGACATGACTGAGTGACTAATCACACAGGCATTCTATTCTTTGTGCCTTTGAGGGCTTTCCAGGTGGCACACGAAGGACACTCAGGTTCAATTCTTGGGTGGAGGAGATCCCCTGGAGGAGGAAATGGCAACCCGCTCCAGTATTCTTGCCTGGGAAATCCAATGGACAGAGGAGCCTGGTGGACTATGGTCCATGGGGTTGTAAAGAGGTGGATATAACTGAGCAACCGAACACATAGGTCTCTGAAAGAGTTGGAAATACATGAGGAATGGGATGGAAAATTAGAGAAAGGGATCACAGAATTCTGGGCTTTGAAGAGCCTCCCTAGACCTTGCAGCCCAACCCCCTCTACTCAGAGTACTGCACTTAGGCTCAATCAAGGTAAATGGGCACTCTCCTTTTAGAAAGATGCAGCCAAGTGTAATCCACTGCGAACTGCATCCATTTGGACTAACAAAAGCAAGTCCCCAAATGGCAGCTTTAAGTTTATGAAAATGAATCTAAGTCGAAGTGCTCGGGGAGAAATAAATGGCCAGGAATAAGCAGCCATGTGAACACAATTACAGCCATGTGGGAAAGAGAAGTCTGTGCAAACAGCGCTTTGCAGCTCCAGCTTTGATTCTGCTTGGTCCTCACTGAGGAAATGCAGTTAGTTCAGTTTGTACTAACTAAAGTGATTCGGTTAACTAGCTTTACAGGTTCTCTCAGCTGTGTCAGTATAGGCCACGAAGAAACATCGTGGATTCATTTTCTGTAAAGGTCTTTAAAAATGTGTAGTATTAGTGTGTGTGTGTGCATGCAGTCGTGTCTGACTCTTTGCAACCCCACAGACTATAGCCCTCAAGGCTCCTCTATTCATGGGATTTCCCAGGCAAGGATACTGGAGTGGGTTGCCATTTCCTCTTCCAGGGGATCTTCCAGACTCAAGGATCAAACCCATATCTCTTAAGTCTCCTGCATTGGCAGGAAGGTTCTTTACGACCTGCGCCACCTGGGAAGCTATATGGCCTTTCTGGAGTGTTAGAATATATTTTAACTTGGATGAGGACATTGCAGTGTGATCTGCCTTAAAGCATGCTACCTGCCATATTTACAAAACAAGTTTTCCTTTCTCCACATGCTTCATTCTGCTCCTCTTGGCCCATCCCCCACACATAACAGGACACTTCCAGGGTCTGAGTCTTTCCTATGAGCTCCGATGGCTCCTCTGTGCATGCTTCCTTGCTTTTTAAAACAGGCAATGATCCAGACTCAAGGATCAAACCCATATCTCTTAAGTCTCCTGCATTGGCAGGAAGGTTCTTTACGACCTGCGCCACCTGGGAAGCTATATGGCCTTTCTGGAGTGTTAGAATATATTTTAACTTGGATGAGGACATTGCAGTGTGATCTGCCTTAAAGCATGCTACCTGCCATATTTACAAAACAAGTTTTCCTTTCTCCACATGCTTCATTCTGCTCCTCTTGGCCCATCCCCCACACATAACAGGACACTTCCAGGGTCTGAGTCTTTCCTATGAGCTCCGATGGCTCCTCTGTGCATGCTTCCTTGCTTTTTAAAACAGGCAATGATTACTTATATATCCGATTTTCAGAATTGTATTTTGTGAACTTTTCTTACAATGCTGTGAAATTAAAGAATAATGATGAGGCAACTTCTTTCTTATAAACTTAAAAATATCTATTAGACAACTGATGAAAATTCTTAATGATGACGGTAAACAGAATTTCAATAGTAAATATTTGTGCCAAAATGTATCTTATTTTACTTTTAATCTTTCAATAAACTTTCTTATACCTATGCCTGGTCATACATCTTGGAATGTGAAGTCAAGTGGGCCTTAGAAAGTATCGCTATGAACGAAGCTAGTGGAGGTGATGGAATTCCAGTGGAGCTGTTTCAAATCCTGAAAGATGATGCTGTGAAAGTGCCAGCATCAGTATGCCAGCAAATTGGGAAAACTCAGCAGAGAGTTTTATAGTTTCTGGTCTTACATTTAGATCTTTAATCTATTTTGAGCTTATTTTTGTGTGGTCAAAATAAGTGGACATGACTGAAACAACTTAGGACACATACACAGAAATATAGGAAGAAAAAAGGAAAACTATGGCAAAAGGAATTTGATAATTTTGAGTCTTATTTTTTTCACCTGTTTTTAAATAAGTAAAACAATTAGGATGATAATTGTGGTCAAAATAAGTCAAGGTAAATAGCAGACAAATAGGTTTCATTGACAAGGGCAACCATAAGGTCACAGTTTTGTAGAAGATGTGTAATATATTGATAGATTATTCATCAAAGGAATCAAATAGGAAGATAAAAATGCATTAAGCCATTTTATAAGAAGGTATTAAAGAACTATGCTGCTATAAGAAAGTAGATCAAACTGCTTTTTTATTCAGTATGCCAACTGAAATATGGACGCTATTCTTGGAACTTGGTCTATTTGTAAAATTCAACAGGGATCTTTATTCTTGATATTTGGCTCCTTTCCAAGCCTGTTAAGTGCCTGGTGAAGTATCTTAAATTACAAGCTAATAAATGATACTTTTAATACAGTTCTAGGCTTTGGGACCATCTCTTTTCTTCCTTCTCTTCTTTCCTTCTTTTCTCCCTTCCACACATTTAATACACTTTATAATATTTGTATATATTTTATTTTGTTATTGAAATATAGTTGACATACAATATCATGTTAGTTTCAAGTGTGCAACTTAATGATTCCCCAATCAGATACATTGTGAAAAGATCACATGTCCAGTAAACATCTGTCACCATACAAAATTATTACATTATTATTGACTATTGTCCTTATGCAGTGTATTACATTCCTGCATTATTGTATAACTGGTACTTTTTACCTCTTATTTCCCTTCCTCCATTTCACTCAACTCTTTAAATCTATAAATTTGTTTCTGTTTTGGATTGTTGGTTTTGTATTTTAGATTCCATGTATAACTGAAATCAGTACTCATTTTATATCAGAAACTAACTGAGGCAGGAATTATGATGTGATAACCGCAAGGACAAGGGGTATACATGGATTATTTGATTAAAAAAAAAAAGAATAATTAGGTACAATTTAGTCAACAGCCAGCTTTATAATAGCTAGTTATCAAATAACTACCATGTTTCAAAATTTTAAACATAATTTACTTACTTATAATGTTTGAGAGTACAGTAGTCAAAAAATTTACAAATCCATGTGCAAAATGGAATAAAAAAGATTTTGGAAACAGTAACCTTAGTATATAATATTTCTTAAATTCTTTTTCTCCAATGTCATTTAAATTAATACAAAGCAAATATTATTTTTGTTTTAACATTCTTGCTTTTCAGTCAAGTATTTTAATTATATACAAATTTATTAAAAATAACCTGTTATTTAATCATTCATTCATCAAGTGAGTAAGCAAAATTTCAGTTATCACCAGACCATCTTCTTAGAAACAAATAGATACAGTTTAAATCTCAAAGTTTTCATTTAATGTTCTGGTAAGTGGATTAAAAGCTGAAAAACAGTCTCAGGTCAGCGAGACCTTTTCTTTATGATATATGTATATTGTTTAGTTGCTAACTTGTGTCCAACTCTTGCAATCCTATGGATTGTAACTTTCCAGGCTCCTCTGTCCTTTGGATTTCCCAGGCAAACATAGTGGAGTGGGTTTCCATTTCCTTCTCCAGGGGATCTTCCTGACACACGGATCAAACCCACATCTCCTACATTGACAGGCAAATTGTTTATCACTGACCCACATGGGAAGTCCCAAGTGATCCCAAGTATATACCTGTGTGTGTATGTGTACAGTCATGTCATGCTCTTTCTCTGGAAAAAGAGACTGGCCCTAATATACACAGAGTCATTATGATTTATTTGTTATTTGTGACATAAATACTATATGTTTACTGGGCTTCCTTGGTGGCTCAGATGGTAAAGAATCTACCTGCAATGCAGGAGACTTGGGTTTGATCTCTGGGATGGGAAGATTCCCTAGAGGAGTGCATGGCAACCCACTCAAGGATTCTTGATGGAGAATCACATGGACAGAGGAGCCTGGCGGGCTATAGTCCATGAGGTCACAAAAAGTCAAACATGACTGAGCGACTAAGCACACAGCACTCCTTAGTTCACATTTACATTCACTAGTGGTATATGATGGGCTTCCCTTGTGACTCAGCTGGTAAGAAGTCCACCTACAATGTGGGAAAACTGAGTTGGGAAGATCCCTAGAGATGGGTTGCTGCTATTGCTGCTAAGTCGCATCAGTTGTGTCCAACTCTGTATGACCCTGTAGATGGAAGCCCACTCGGCTCCTCTGTCCCTGGGATTCTCCAGGCAAAAATACTGGAGTGGGTTGCCATTTCCTTCTCCACCAGGCCCTTAAATAATAAAGAAGTCCCTGTCTTGGAGAAAACGATTAAATAATTCTGGAATTTAATGATCTACATGGACGATAAGTAAGATATCTTGTAATATCCCTGTCACATGGAATTCCATCCTATATATTAACATCATGTTGTTTATCACCCCTTGTTAAGTGGAATTTTTTTTTTTTCCTGGCAATTTCCAGTTAGGCTGCAATTTGCAAGTAATTATCTCAGGAGATTGGGCTAATATTAATAAAAGGGAATATAGCAAATAAAAACTTATAAAGACTTTTGAAAAATATTTAAAATTATGATTTCAGTAATGGCAAGTTTGTTTTAGTGTTAAAGCACATAATGTAGTATAAACTCACTTAAAATCTTGATTTATAAGAAGTGTACATTGCTATAGAAGAGAGGAAGTGGCCTATTTACATCTTATAGCAAAAATCTAGCCAGAGGTGAAAAAAGAGAAAAACAAAACATAATTATAAAAAGTTTGAAGTGGTGCTATTATGGTGTAAAATATGTATAGATATACCTAACTTTAGAATCACAAAAATTGAGACATTTCATAATGTTATCTGCTGGATTCTTATTCAGAAAGTTACCTAAAATCATCCCTGTACCACTTCCCAAAAAAAGGCTTATATTGGTGCACTTTGAAATTATTTGTTTCTACAGCTAATGTATTACAAATAGCTTGTATTACAAATAGCTTGTATATAGTGAGATTTCAGATAGAAAAATAAAAGAAATAGAAAAAATACACAAAAAATGCAAAAGAAGAGAAATAAAGAGAAAGAGGGAAAGGAAGAGTTGAAATGACTGACAGAAAAAGAAGGGATCAGAAAGGGAAATGTAATAGCAAATAAGCTAGTTGAAAAACCACACAATTCTTTTGCAATTTACCTTAATATTATCTTAACAAGAATTGTTATAGCCAAAATATTAAATAAGAATACATTTTTTTCACTTCACAAAGATGCACAGAACATAAAACTTGAGATATGTGATGAATTTCTTTCAGTTCAGTTTAGTTGCTCAGTTGTGTCCAACTCTTTGCAACCCCATGAATTGCAGCACGCCAGGCCTCCCTGTCCAAAACCAACTCCTGGAGTCCACCCAAACCCATGTCCATCGAGTTGCTGATGCCATCCAACCATCTCATCCTCTGTCATCCCTTTGTCCTGCCCTCAATCTTTGAGGTGGCCAAAGTATTGGACTTTCAGCTACAATATCAGTCCTTCCAATGAAAACCCAAGACTGATCTCCTTTAGGATGGACTGGTTGGATCTCCTTGCAGTCCAAGTGACTCTCAAGAGTCTTCTCCAATACAGTAGTTCAAAAGCATCAGTTCTTCCTTGCTCAGCTTTCTTTATAGTCCAACTCTCACATCCATACATAACCACTGGAAAAACTATAGCCTTGACTAGACGGACCTTTGTTGGCAAAGTATTGTCTTTGCTTTTGAATATGCTGTCTAGGTTGGTCATAACTTTTCTTCTAAGGAGTAAGTGTCTTTTAATTTCATGGCTGCAGTCACCATCTGCAGTGATTTTGGAGCCCAGAAAAATAAAGTCTGACACTATTTCCACTGTTTCCCCATCTATTTCCCATGAAGTGATGGGACCAGATGCCATGATCTTCATTTTCTGAATGTTGAGTTTTAAGCCAACTTTTTCACTCTCCTCTTTCACTTTCATCAAGAGGATCAAGGGAGACTCCACGTCCAAGATAAGAGAAACCCAAGTAATACGGTAGGCCGTGAGAGAGGGGATCAGAGGGCAAACAGACTGAAAACTACAATCACAGACAACTAGCCAATCTGATTACACAAGATCAAGGCCTTGTAAATTGCCTGTTAGACTGGACTGGAATATCATTTAGTTTGCAGGTAAATGTCACTTCAAAGAAGTCTCTTTGGCCCCCTGTTCATTTTGTGTCTTGTCACACTATTTTAATTTCCTGCACTGGATTTATCAGTACCTGATAAGTACTTGTTTATTTTTTTTTTTCTCATGAGTGTCCTACTACTGCATGTAAACTAATGAGAAATGGGATTGTCTTACCTGGACTATGGAAAACAATCAACATTTATTGAATGAATGAACAAAATAAATCAATGTATATTTTAAAATTTGACCAATACCTTTGTCAGTGAAAGTGTAATTTGCCATGGCACCGTATCTGTACTTGAATATGCTTTGATGGCTGAACTCTCCAGATGTGCAATAAGAAAGTTCTTTTAGATTTCATTATTATTTCTCATAATGACACCAGCTCCATTTCATGCCCTTTTTTTTATCAGAAAATCAGAATGCATAAATTCAGAAAACTACCAGTTTCTTTAGAGCACACAATTAAAATTGGATATTGTTGTTTCAAATCAGCACTTTATGATGAAATGCCAAGTCATGACAATTTTATAATGCACCTTTACAAAGATGTACTGTGAATACTCAGGTATTATTTTACAGATTGTGGACTTAAGTGACATGTCTATCAAATGGAAAAAAGTAACTCAAACCATACAATACTTTGTCACTATCAATCAAGAATTGCCTTCCCAATATGTATTCAATAACATATTTTTCAAACATAATATGGAAAATCCTTGTGCATTCATTAATTCTACATCTGCTATTAATTCTTCTGAAATCTTTCACTACCCAGAATCTAACTCTCAGCTCACACAAAAGTCTTTATTCATGTCTGCATTCTTTCACTTAACACATTCTTTTCTAATAGAGTAAAACTATTACTGTGTGAGTATTCAGTAAAGCTAGTCCCCTCTCCTATATTACAAAGATTTAAAGGTAATGACAGCATTTGTTTTATCTTTACCTTTCTCAAACTGTCCAGTACAATGCCTCATCTATAGGAAGATCTTTAGAAATAACTGAATTATAGATCACATGTGTAAGAACAGACTTTAGTTAATACATAAAATGTCAAAATCTAACTTAAATTTATTTTAGAATAAAATCTATTAATTATACTCATACATGCATTCATTAATTTTCACAGATTAATTTTGTGATGTGGTTACAGTTACCAAGATACATAGCTTCTGGCAACAAAACGGATGGGTCTGGAATGGTGGGTGTAATATAATCCATTATATTTTATGCAATTAAACTACTCAAGACCAGCATTCCACCTGCCAAATGTAATGAATTGGTTTCTAAATGTCCAAGAATATTAAAGTATCATCTATTAAAGGCTGATGTTCAGGGTTTTTTTTTTTTTATAGTTTCTAGTTAATGTGCAAAACATGTTTAAATTCTCAAATAACCCAATAAAAATATATGCTTTGTGTATCTATAATTGGCAATGCAATACTACACATTCACTGATATTAGATTACATGGTAATATGAGTATTTAAAACCACTTTAAAGAGAGAATGCTTTGAGTAAGAAACAGGTTTGAAATGTTCTTTGAGTTTTTTTTTTTATATTTTTTTCTTAAAGTTGATTCTTGGTATTTTTACAAACACATGATTTACTAGAGAAGCTTGCAAAGGAAGTAACTGGAGAGACAGATTTTGCTGACAAAAAAGCACTATTGGTTTTATTAGTCAGGAGAGGAGAAAAAGTAATCATTTAAACCTATGGCTCTGCTATGGCTTGTGCATTGAATAACCCCAAGTGCGCCATTCACATGAACTACAATGGACATAGTACCATTGAATCCATGCAATGTAAAGGCTTTGGTAGGGGGCAGCTATCATGAACACTGTCATTGTAAGATATGGAGGATTTGTTGAGGAAATTAATATTTCGTGGTCTGTTTGTACAAAATTAAATTTTTTAAAATTGAAGTTTCCATAGGATAATTTAGTTGATGCAACTCTCACATGAACTATCTTAATACAATATCTCATGGTGAATAGTTGAATATAAGGTTGTTTTTTAGTGTGAGGGGAGAGGTGTGTGTGTATATTTGTGTTTAAGTTTTATATTCTTTTTGTTTACAATCTTGTGGTCTTATGGACCATGTATGCCTAATAATTTTACTTAGTTAATGTGAGAGTTCATTTAGAGAAATATGGACATTTGGTGTGAAAGAGCAGGCCTGGTTGCTGAATGGACTGTAAAAGTTATCCACAAAGGAGTTCTCGTGTACCTACTCCTTCTAGGCATAGTCTGGATCCTGCTATCTTCCAAAATTCTACCTTTAATTCTATCTTTTGGATTAAATTTGACATGAGAGATAATTTATATGACTAATGAAAAATTGAATTAACTGATAGTTATTAGTTTTAAATGATTTAAATACATTCTGATCATAGACTTGTAAGGGCTAAAATTTAAGCTCAGTGGTAACAAGGACTTTGTTAGCTGTTTTTATTCCTATATAATTGGTAACATATATATATGAAAACATATAAAAGTTTCCAAGCACATACTACATAATGGGCACTCACTTTCAATTATTAACTGAATGAAGATACAAGAAAATAAATGGATAATCTTTACTTTCCTGAAACCTATGGTAAAAAGATTCATTTAGCATATATATATATATATATATATATATGCATGTCCATATAGATAGATAAATGAGTAGACAGGTAGGTAGATAGATGGATAGACTCAATTAGCCATAGTGAAGGATGTCTATGTAAATATATCTCAGCAGATACCCTAGTGTGAACTCATGCATACATACATACACATAAAGTTTATATAAATGTATTCATTAAAATTCAGTATGATACACACACACCATCACCATCAGCACCACCAAACAACAATACCTATACAGATAAAACAAGGTTTCCCAGGTAGCTCAGTGGAAAAAAATCGACCTGTTGATGCAGGAGATGCGGGTATGATCTCTGGGTCGAGTAGATCCAGAGTGGGAAATGGCACCCCACTCCAGTATTCTTGCCTAGAAATTTCCATGGATAGAGGAGTATGGCCAGCTATAATGCACGGATATGACTAAGCAACTGAGCAAACACATACAATCAGTTAAAGCAGTGTGGTCTTTCTGATTAGTTGCTATAGTGAAAACAATATAGAGAGGAGAAAATTAAAATAGTGCTTAGCTGAAACTGGGAACAAATAAGGAACAGGTTGAGAATACTTTGATTTTATCCTTGAGTATAAGGTAGAGTTTTGAAGAATATATAACTTACAATGATGGCAGTACAAAGTGTAATTACTAACACAAGACATTTTTTATTTCTTACCTCAAATAAAGACAATAACTCTTATACCCAATAATATTACAGCAATACAACTTTCCATTTAACTTAGTAACTTAAAGTCAATTCCAACCTTGTTTTAATTAGAAATTAGACAGTTTTAATAATTCCCTGACTTATAACATCAAAGCATGGAACTTTATTTTTTTAAACCTTTGGCATTTATGAATATTTGGAAATCTTAATTAGATTGGTGAAAAGGCTGGATAAGAAGATTATCAGCATGTGATGACTGACAGGATAATGAAAATTTTCTTCTGCAAAATTCTGATATATTTAGCCTGACTTGAGTTTCTTCTTATATCATCAGTTATCTCAGTTTTATTTTTAGTTTAGCTGAATGAATAAAAGTAAAATATTCATCAATGTAATTAAAAAAAAAAGTTTGGTAAGAAAACAAAGGTCACTGAACCTAGAAAGAATTACAAGTGTTAAAGCAAACTATGTTTATCAAAGAAAACTTTGACAAACTCATGATTCTGTTCAACATTTTTTTCTCCCTTATCCCAGTGTTTTCTTCACTATCCATCAACTGCATCTTTACTGTCATTCACCTTTCTCCATATAATGACACCATCCTTGCAATTTTAAATTTAAAACCTAAATATGATACCTAGTCTTGTCTTTCCTTGTTTTAGTCATTTACAGTTTCACAAATACAAACAAAGCCTTGAGGTTGTGATACATTGTATTCTGCATTCCTATGAGATTTACTTAGAAGGAAAGTTATGACCAACTTAGTTCAGTTCAGTCGCTCAGTCGTGTCCGACTCTTTGCGACCCCATGAATCGCAACATGCCAGGCCTCCCTGTCCATCACCATCTCCCGGAGTTCACTCAGACCCACGTTCATTGAGTCAGTGATGCCATCCAGCCATCTCATCCTCTGTTGTCCCCTTCCCCTCCTGCCCCCAATCCCTCCCAGCATCAGAGTCTTTTCCAATGAGTTAACTCTTCCCATGAGGTGGCCAGAGCACTGGAGTTTCAGCTTCAGCATCATTCATTTCAAAGAAATTCCAGGGCTGATCTCCATCAGAATGGACTGGTTGGATCTCCTTACAGTCCAAGGGACTCTCAAGAGTCTTCTCCAACACCACAGTTCAAAAGCATCAATTCTTCGGCTCTCAGCCTTCTTCACAGTCCAACTCTCACATCCATACATGACCACAGGAA
>SJYC01141137.1:0-13790 GCA_006408675.1 Madoqua kirkii | reverse complement strand
GTGTGCTGTGAATCATGGGATCGAAAAGAGTTGGACACAACTGAGCAACTGAACTGAACTGATGCCTGGTCATAATCTTTTAGTGTCTGGGTTTTTTTGACTCTATTTATTGAAGTAAAGTTGGTGTACAATATTATATAAGTTAGAGGCATATAACATGTGGCTTACAATGTTAAAGATTATATTCTGTTTATAGTTATCATATAATATTGGCTATATTTGCTGTTTTGTATGACAAATACTTGTAGTTTATTTTATATACAATAGCTTGTAACTCCTAATCCCCTACCTCTGTGTCCCCCTCCCCACTGGCAACTACTGGTTTGTTCTCTATGTCTGTGAGTCTTCTTTTTGTTATATTCACTAGTTTGTTGTAGTTTTTAGATTCCATGTTTAAGTGATATCATACAACATTTGCCTTTCTCTGTGTAATTTATTTCAGTTAGTATAATAATTTCATTCCTTTTTATGGCTGAGTAATGTGCCATTGTATATGAATACCTCATCTTCTTATTCCAGTCACCTGTTAATGAACATTTAGGTTTCTTACATCTCAGCAATTGTAAATTGTTTTGGTTACCCTAAACTTCAAATTAAATTCTGTATAACCCAGAATGACTTCCCCATACCTCAGTATGTGAAATTTTCTTCCATCCTTTTCCCCTCTTAAGTGAAAATCTTTCTCTAGGAAACATTGATAACCAATATATTTTTCTAATGTTGCAAGAGTGGCTCAATTGCCTGCTCTTGGGTCCATTCATATATTATTTTAAAAAAAGATCTTTCTTTTTCTTTGGTCATTCGTACATAGCTAAAATTTTTCTTGTGAATTGAACCTGAATTTTCCCCTCTCTCTTCCTTTCTTCCTTTTGTTTTTAAAAAAATAGCCTACATTGCTTTTTTTCCAGCTTTACTGAGATATAATTGGTACATAGCAGTGTATAAATGTAAGGTGTACACCTGATGATATGATACACCTGTATATTGTGAAATGATGACTGCAATAAGATTGGTTATCACCTCCATCATCTCACATAATTACTGTTTTCCCCCCTGCAAATCATTGTTCTTTTTCTACAGATAGGCTCATCATCACGGATCAAGGCGAGGAAACTGCCCTTTAAATAAACCTGCCAGAAGTGATGTGTCTGAATGAGCATCCTCTTGCGGCATCAGCGAGGACTCTCCAGGCTCGTTCCAAAGGCAACTGTTTGCGGGCGTCAGTGTCAGAAGTGCGTCCCTTATACATCCTCAGTGGCCATAACACTGTCATTTTAGAGCAGATTTCAGTTTTTTTAGATTATTTATTTGGCCGTGTCGGGTCTGAGTTGCGGCTGGCAGGATCTCCTTGTGTTGCTGTGGCTCATGGACATTCTGGCTGTGGCGCGGAAGCTCAGTACTAGTGGTGACCACCTCATTGGCCTTGAGGCCTGTGGGATCTCAGTTCCCCGAACAGGACTTGAGCCCGAGTCCCCTGCATTTCGGGGTGGATTCTTCACTGGACCACCAGAGGAATCCCCAGATTTCATTTTTGAAACCAGCTCCAAATCATTTGGAGTGAAGTCTGTTAAAAGGAAGTAAGTGACCCAACTTGAGAATGCCATTTTAAATTCAAAAGAAAGTCTTGAATGACTCAAATCAGAGGCAATTCCCAGGGAGAAATTCCAAATACATTGTCAGCAAAGGCAACATCAGGGAAATAAGCCTATGGATCTCAAGGAGCAGAGTGTTAGTCACTCAGTTGTATCTGACTCTTTGTGACCCCATGGACTGAAGCCCAGCAGTCTCCTCTGTCCATGGAATTCTCCAGGCAAGAATACTGGAGTGGGTAGCCATTGGCTTCTCCAGGAAATCTTCCAAATCCAGGGATAGAACCCCAGTCTTCTGCACTGGGCAGGTTCCTTACCATCTGTGCAATAGCCGGGGAGAGGGCTCATTTAGATTTGTAAGTTCCACTGTATGGACTTGAAAATCTCTTCAGTACAGAAACAAACCTTTCAGAGCTGGATTCAAATGACAAATAAGAATGATACAGTCAGTCCTGCGAACTGTACTTTCTTTTCTGGTCAGGCCCCAGCTCAGGCTCCCAAGTTGGTCCCCCTGCAGCCACTGATAACATCACGGGCACCTCCAGAGCCCTTCCTGCCTTTGTTCTGGGTGTCACTGATGTTAATCAAATGGGAAGGAAACACAATTCAGAGCTTACAAAGCAAAGGGGAACTGATTTTCAAGTTCTTGACTTTCAGATCCAGGGCACAAAGGCGGAGGCATTTTAACTAACTAGGTATGTGAGGCTGGAGCTACTACTCTTAAATCTGTGCTTTCCTTTTAATGGGAAATGCTTTTTAATTCACACTTTGGGGACTTACTTTACTGCACGAAGAGGTTTGTTCCCATGCATTTTCGGTTTGATGGCTTCCTACATGGAAATGTGAAGAGAATGTGTAAAATAGGCCCCTGGAAAATCAAAAGTCTCATTAACTCTGTGTCTGTTTAATCCAGCAAATGTTTGTTAAAGGGGTGTGATCCAGGCAGTGTAGTAGGACTCAGAAATGGAAGAGGAGAAAGAGGTGTCTGCCCTAAAGGAGTTTGCAATCTGCTTACGTAATTTGACAACTACACAGATGAATGCCAGAATCAGGTGCTGACAGAGGAGAGAAGAAAGGAGGTTATCCTGGGAGGACGGCAGAGGACTTCATAGATCAAATGACATTTTAGTTGAATTTTAAAGGGCAGATAAAAATCTTAGCTGAATTGGGGATTGTGAACAGGATGGAAATCCAGATGGAAGAAAGAGAATAAGTTCAGACCTGGAAAACACAGAGGATCCTGGTGAAATGGTGCCTAATCCCATCTCCCTGACCATTGGTGTGAGGGGGACCATGGCCACTGAGAGAACGGGAAAGAACGGACACTTGAACCAGTCTCTGCTCTTATTAAATGGGATTCCTCTTCCTTTCGATTTTCTCTCAAACTTGATTGATTTCGGCAAGTGAAAGTCTTAAATTCACTGCTCTTCCTGTATACACTGGTCCTTCGGTTCATGAGAGGTTGGTTCCAGGACCTCCCTCGGATACCAAAATCAGAGAACGCTCCAATTCTTGTAGTAAAGGGTGTGGTACAGCCAGCTGTCCTATCCTCGGGTTCTGCATCCTCGGATTCAACCAACCACAGATCAAATTAAGTTTGGCTGAGACTTCTCCCATTGGATAGGAATCTGCCTGTCACTACAGGGGACACTGGTTCGATCCCTGGGCCAGGAGGATTCCACATGCCATGGAGCAGCTAAGCCCGTGCCTGCGCGCTGCAGCTACTGAGCCCACGCACTACAACTACTGAAGCTCCTGTGCGCTATAATAGAGAAGGCACCGCACTGAGAAGCCCTCGCACCGAAGCAAAGAGTAGCCCCCGCGCCCTCCCCTCGCCCCTCCCCACGGTTAGAGAAACCCTGCTCGAAGCAACGAGGACCCAACGCGGCCAAAAATAAATACATAACTTTACAAAAAAAATGAGTTTGTTTGAACCTGCGTTGTGGAGCCCACAGACCTTGAGGGCCGAATGTGTAGCTACATCTTGAAAGGAAAAACTTTTAAAACACAATGATTTACTTATTGGGATTGCTTTTTTACAGTGAAAATTTTTATCTGAGCAAGGTGTTTATAAGGCACATGCTTTTGACCAAGGAACCTTGTTGGAACACAGAATCACAGCGGATCAGTGAGCACTGAAGAGGATTTCTGTCTAGGGATGTGTGTTTGGGGAGCAGGGATGAGAGGCTGCACACCAAGGCCTGTGGAGGGATTGATGGCTCTACATCTTTCTTTTTTGTCTTTATTGAATTTGTTATATTACTGCTTCTGTTTTTTTCTGTTTTGGGGTCTTGTGGAATATTAACTCCTCGACTAAAGAATTGAACCCACACCCCCTGCATTGGAATGTGAAGTTTTAACCACTGTACTGTCAGAGAAATCCCAACTCTACATATTATCCTGGTTTCCCCCAGTGGGCTGCATTTCTCCCTGATTGCCTTTTGTGCCAGTCTTCCATTTGTGTCCTCCCCCATCTTCTTCCTTTAAGTCCACCTGCTTTTTCCAGATCCAGTACCATCACACATGCACCATTGGCATGATGTTATAATTTGGCAAAAGCCAGTTAAAATGAAATTAAACTCTCCTTTATGCTGCCCTATCTCTTCCCTTTCCTTCTGTTCCTAGTTAATAGTCTTTGCAGTTCTGTGGGAGGCTCACACAGCTGGTAGCCTGTGGAAAGAGCCACAAAATGATGTAAGAAGCCACTCCAGAAATAAACACATTGATCCTGCAAAATGCCTGAGCTTAACTCTGTAAAAGAGATCCAGCAGAGACCCGAAACAGACATGTCCATTGTGACTGTGTTGTTTGGCATTAATGTAGATCTGTTTTACCATATGTCACATATCCACTGTCTCCAAGGCTTGAAGTTTTCCAGTGAAGCACATTTTCAAGATAACTGAAGGTTATCATGTCAGGGATAAAATTAACATTTTTCATTTATTAGAATCTTTATAAAACATGATCACTCTCCTGTCTTCATTTTATGTTAGACTATTGGTGCAGTGATAAAGAATCCACCTGCCAGTGCAGAAGATATGGGTTGGAGGAGGAAATGGCAACCCACTCCAGTCTTCTTGACTGGAAAATTCCTTGGGCAGAGAAACCTGGTGGGCTACAGTCCATAGGGTTGTAAAGAGTCAGACATGCCTGAGAAACTGAGCACATCCACATTCTGGGTTCTGCTAAAAATGTGTTGTCATATAAAATATTATAGAAAGAATATAAGAACAGCCTTTAGCTACCTTTCTTTCCCCTTTATTTTAAACAAAAACGAGTTTACAGAAGAGTTGGAAATACAGAGAACTTGTTGTCCCTGAACCATCTGAGAGTACATCGCTCACGTAATGCCCCATCATTCCCCCTGATACTTATTCCAGGCCGAATCGTGTCCTCCCAAAATTCATATGTTGAAATCCTAATTCCTGGGATTCATGATGGGACTGCATTTGGAAATAGGATCTTTAAGGAGGCAATTAGATTAAAACGAGGTCCAGTGTGACTAGTGTCTTCAGAGGAGGAGGACATTTAGACACAGACATGGTACATAGGGAGGCGCTGAGAAGGCCCAGGAAGAAGATGACCAAGTGCCAGCCAGGGACAGAGGTCTGGAGCAGATCCTTCCTTCATGGTCCTCAGAAGAAAATGACCCCGGTGACACCTTGACCTTGGACTTCCAGTCTCTTAGTACTGTGGGATTTTTTGTTTGTGTATGTGTTTCATTTTAAATTAATTAAGTTATTTTTGGTTGCACTGGATCTTCCTTCACTGTGGTGCTGCTGCTGCTGCTGCTGCTGTTAAGTTGCTTCAGTCGTGTCTGACTCCCTTCACTGTAAGTTAGAATAAATAAATAAAGCCCTTAAAAAAAAGATTCCAAATTAAAAAAAAAAAAAGATTCCAAATCAGGTCTGCTCAACTCCAAAGCCCATGTTATTTCTAGTCTTCCAGGCTGTCTCACATAAAGAACACTAAACACATTAGAAATTAATCCACCAGGGTCAATGGGGTTTATCTAACTTTATTGGTCATCGTCCAGCAGAGAAATATTTAGAACACCGCAAAACACAGGACTGATATCCCTGGTGACACAGTGGATAAAAATCATCCTGCCAGTGCAAGGGACACAGGTTCAAACCCTGGTCCAAGAAGATCCCACATGCCAAGGAGCAACTAGACCCATTGGCTGCAGCTACTAAAGCCTGGATGCCCTATAGCCCATGCTCCACAACAAGAGAAGCCACCACAATGAGGAGCCCCTACTCACTGCAACTAGAGAAAACCTGGATCTCCTATGTTGCAGGCAGCTTCTTTACCCTCTAGCCACCAGCATGCTCCCCCCAATCTGATTTTGAGTGATTAAGTGAGGAGCCTGCAAATCGAGGAAGTTAGGAAAAAACCTCACAGCATCAGAATCCAGCCCCAGGAATCCTCAGTGCCCCATGAATTTCCTGGATGACTCTACCCAACCTCCAAGTCTGACAACTGCGTTATATAGGTTGTTGTTGTTCAGCCCTTCAGTGACTCTTTGTGACCCCATGGACTGCAGCCTGCCAGGCTTCCCTGTCCTTCACTGTCTCCCAGAGTTTGCTCAAACTCATGGCCGTTGAGTTGGTGATGAGTAAAGCATCTGTCTAAAATGTGGGAGACCCAGGTTCGATCCCTGGGTCGGGAAGATCCCCTGGAGAAGGAAATGGCAATCCACGCCAGGACTATTGCCTGGAAAATCCCATGGATAGAGCCTGGTAGGCTACAGCCCATGGGGTCGCAAAGAATCGGACACGACTGAGCAACTTCACTTCACTTCACTTACCTATAGAAGCCCACCAAGTTCCTCTGTCCATGGGATTCTCCAGGCAAGAATACTGGGGTGGGTTGCCATTTCCTTCTCCAGGGGATTTTCCCAACCCAGGGATCGAACCCAGGTCTCCCACATTGCAGGCAGACGCTTTAACCTCTGCACCACCAGGGAAGCCCTTTCTATAGGTAACCAGTCTCTAACTCACAAGGAGGAAAGTACTGCTGCTTGGCTACTTGATCCCTTAGCTGGCAATCCATTTATGTGTGGAAGTAACCAATGAACTGATACAAAGGCTGTTTGTTTTTTTAAAGCTTTAAAAATTCTCTTTGGGTATCTCTCCACTGTTCGTTCACCCAAGTTCAGATGCAGGAAAGACGGACTCAGCTTCCCAGGCTGCTGCAGGCTTAGGGGCTGGTCTTTCCAAAGACAGTGCAAATTTGAGGTCTTTAAACCGTATACTCAGGGACAGAACCATCAATACCCAGGACGTTTCTGGGACTTTGATAGCACCTCCAATCAGAAATGTTAAAAAACAAGGTAATGAAAGCCAAGCAAAAACTCCCCTGTTGATCCACTGGCTAAGACTCTGTACTCCCAATTCAGGGGTCCGGGTTCCATCCCTGGTCAGGGAACTAGATCTCACTTGCTCTAACAAAGGCCTGGAGCAGCCAAATAAATAAATAATAATATAAAAAGCCAAGCAAATCCCAGACAACTTAGGGGTTGTAGAGAAGTCTAATTTTCTGATCTGCCATACACTTGGGATTGATATCAAATATCACTTTTTAAAAATGCTTTATCTATTTTCTCAATTAGAAGATGTCAAGTTGTTATTCAGTTACTACATCATGTTAGACTCTTTGCAAGCCCATGGACTGTGGCACTCCAGGCTTCCCTGTCCTTCATTATCTTCCGGAGTTTGCTCAAATTCATGTCCATTGAATCAATGATACTATCTAACCATCTCATCCTCTGCTGTCTCTTTATCCTCTTGCCTTCAATCTTTGCCAGCATCAGGGTCTTTTCCATTGAGTCAGCTCTTCACATCAGGTGGCCAAAGTATTGGAGCTTAGTCTTCAGCACCAGTCCTTTAATGAATATTCATGGTTGATTTCCTTTAGGATTGACTGGTTTGTGACTAACACTTTCAAGATGTCAAGAGACCAGGGATATTTGAATATATATAAAAGTCTGCTTCCTTCACCTGTTTTTTCTTTCCTTGGATAGAAAAATAAACTGTTATTTGAACTATTGGGAGAAGCCAATAGAGGAGGCTTGGATTTTATTAAATAGCAGAAGTGAATGATCAATTCATGTAAGAAATGAAGGTACAGTCTCTGTCATTCCCTAAATGTTTGGAACTCTAGAGACCAGCCTGCACATTTGGCACACCATTTCTGGGCCTTAGTGCCAGGTAAAACTGGAAGAGCCCTTGCTCAAAAGGGCTTCCCAGGAGGCACTAGTGGTAAAGGATGGCCTGCCAGTGCAGGAGATGTAAGAGACATGGGTTCAATTCAGGGGTTGGGAAGATCTCCTCGAGGAGCTCATGGCAACCCAGTATTCTTGTCTGGAGAATCTCATGGACAGAGGAGCCCAGCAGGCTACAGTTCATAGGGTTGCAGAGTTGGACATGACTGAAGCAACTTAAAACATTGCTCAATATTATTTAGAACTTTAAGACAGCACCAGCAGAGCTTCAAGCTAAACACAGGGCATGACGGAGTGAGAAGCCCTTTGTGGATGTCCCTGGAGGTGGCCCTGCCCAGGCACAAGACTCATATTGAGTGCTGGGAGGATGGGAAAGGTAAGCCTCCTTCTTATCAATGGAGGACAGGACCAGGAAAGAAGCAGTCGTGTGTTCCAGCTCCTTATACCCCAGAAGGCTGAGGCCCAAGCACTGCTGCTATCACACCCTTCCTTCACACTTGCGTTGGAATAAGAATCGCATCCAAGACAAAGAAAGGTAGAAACAAACTTATATGTGGAATCTAAAATATGACACAAAATAGCCTATCTATGAAATAGAAGGGCTTCCCTGGTGGCTCAGACAGTAAAGAATCCTTCTGCAATGCGGGAGACTTGGGTTCGATCCCTGGGTTGAAAGATCCCCTGGAAGAGGGCATGGCAACCTACTCCAGTATTATTGCCTGGAGAATCCCCATGGACAGAGGAGCCTGGTGGGCTACCGTCCATGGTGTTGCAGAGAGTCGGATATGACTGAGTGACTAAGCACAGTGCAGCATGAAACAAACAAAATCAGAAACAAGATAGACTGGTGGTTGCCGAGGGGGGTGTGGTGTGGGATAGGGCAGGAGTGGGAGTTTGAGTTTAGCAAACAAGGTCCTTCTGCAGTAGCACAGGGAACTATATTCAGTATTCTGTGATTAACCATAATGGAAAAGATATGAAAAAGAATGGATAGATGTATAAAACTGAATTACTGTTGTATAGCAAAAATTAACACAACATTGTAAATCAACTCTACTTCAATAAAATAAACAAAAAAAGAGGATTTGATGTCTTAAATAGATATCTAGTAATTAACAAAGAATCAAGGATTGTAAGTGAGAATTTATGACTATCCAAACAAGTCTTTATACCCTTTGGCCTGTTTGAATATCTTGGTTGTTCCCTTACCATATTCTTACATTAGACGCTTTTTCTTTTTGAAAGATTTTTTAAAAATTATTTTTATTTATTTATCTGGCTGTGCTGGGTCCTAGTTGTGCTATGAGAGCTCTTACCTGTGGCATGTGGGATCTCGTTCCCCCACCAGGGATCAAACCAGGGCCTTCTGCACTGGGAGGGTGAAGTCTTAGCCACTGGGGCAACAGAAAGTCCCTAAAAATTTTTTTGATGTGGATCATTTTTTTTCAAGTCTTTATTGAATTTGTTACAATATTGCTTCTGCTTTATTTTATTTTTGGCCACGAGGCATATGGGATCTTAACTCTTTGACCAGGGATCAAACCTGCACCCCTTGGGTTGGAAGGCAAAGCCTCAACTACAGGATCACCAGGGAAATCCCTAGATGAAAATGAGATTGCCCCAGGAGTTTGTCTTCAGAGGCAATGAGAAAGGGGGAAGATGTGTGTGTGGGGTGTGGGGGTGGGGGGAGGTCTTGGATGAGGAGCAGCTCCATGGGGTGGAGTGGAGTGGGGGCATGAAGCAAAAATGAGTCACTGAAGTCCCTGGGACTGAGGCAGGGTGGAAAAGAACATGGCAGCTGGGCCTGGGAACTGGCTCTAAGAATCCCACAGGGAAAAAAGCTTTGGTGCCCTTTGACCCAGTCATCCTTCTTCTAGAAAGCTCTCCTAGGAAAATAATCCAAAAGAAAAAATATCTAAACCCCTTGACTTTTCCCAGCCTCTCAGGCCTGTGGGTAGAGACAGGGATCCATTCATAGCGACGTCTGTGGTCCTTGGCATCCTGGCCCACATGCAGAACTGGGTGACCTTAAGTCTTGGCTTAGAGCCGGTAAATCAGGTCTCAGAGTCCCCTGCAAGGGGCTCGAGCATGCTAAGGGCCAGACGCGCTTCTGTTCTGCTCGTGTCTGTTGTGGAAGTCCTCGGCCTGCAGACCACGGGAGGGTGGCCCTTTGCTTTAGGCCCAGTGCAGCCAATTAAATAAATAAACATTAAAAAAGAAATACAAGACAGTTTTCTCTTCACCTCCTCTTTTCAAAAGAGGAAAATAAACACTCATTTTCCATTTTCTTGACTCTCTATCTCTCCCCTCTAGACCAACACAGGCCTGCTCTGCATTGCATGTCATCTCTTGCTAAGAGCTGCCAGAAAAATTCCCTGCACCTCACCCACAATCTTCCCTTAGGCTCTGAGTAACACACTTACATGTTCATTGTAATATTAGGTATTGGGCTTTCCAGGCAGCGCTGGTGGTAAAGAATCCTGCTGCCAGTGCGGGACACGTGGGAAACACAGCTTCCATCCCTGGGTCGGGAAGATCCCCTGGAGGAAGAAATGGCAACCTACTCCAGTATTCTTGCCTTAAAAAAAAAATACCATGGACAGAGGAGCCTGGTGTGTTACAGTTCATAGGATTGCAAAGAATCTGACACGACTGAGCACACACACAATATTAGGCATAATAGTGAAAAGCTGAAAGTAATCTGAAATAAACTGTAGTAGAGGGATAATTGAATAAGTGATAGAGTGTAACCTCTTGTGAGTTATATAGAGCCAATAACAATTATGAAGACTCTGTAACAACATAAAAAAGTGCTTATGATTTAATTTCAAGTGATATAAAGAATACCCACTACTATGATTTCAGCTCCATAAAAATGATACATGCCCATGAAATGAATAGGAAAGAAACTTGAACAAATGAAAACCGATTCAACTTGCAGTGTTGATAGTGTAGGTGCATTTTTTTTCTATACTCAGTGTTCTATTAATTTATCATTAATGTCATTTATTTGATAAAGAATAACAGTTGTGAGGACTTCCCTGGTGGTCCAGTGGTTAAGATTCTGTGGTCAAAATGCAGAGGACATGGGTTCAGTCCCTGGTTGGGGAACTAAGATCCCATATGCCTCAAGGTGTGGCCTAAAAAGATAAATTATTAGAAAAAATGAATATAATGCTGGGTCCCACTTTGAGATCTCCTTTGTACATACCTCAATTTTCATATAAGCTTCAGAAGAGTAGTTCAACTTTACCAATCTCCCTGGGGGCATTTCCTGCTTGAAATTCTAGAAGCTGTCTGAAAATCTTTCTTATCTATACTGGCAACATGTAATCCCATGACTTCAGGAGGAACAATAATAACATCTCAGGAGGAAAACTGGGGACCGATCAGAACATGAACATTCTGATAGTTGCCTCCCTCACATTCCTCTGGGTCTTCTGGGACTTCCCTGGTGGTTCAGTGGTTAAGAATCCACCTTCCAATGCAGGGGACTCTTTGTGACCCATGGATTGTAGCCCACCAGGATCCTCTGTCCATGGCATTCTCCAGGCAAGAATACTGGAGCAGGTTGCCATTGCCTCTTCCAGGGAGGAGCTTCCTCCTTCCTTCCAGACCCAGGGATCGAACCCAGGTTTCCTGCATTGCAGGCAGACCCTTTACCAACTGAGCCACCAAGGAGATAGCCAATGCAGGGGACCCTGGTTCAATTCCTAGTTGGGGAACTAAGATCCCACATCCTGCGGAGCAACTAAGCCCACAAGCAACAAAGATGTCATATGACACAAGAAAGACCAGACACAGTCAAATAAATAAATATTAAAAAAAGGTCCTCTGACTGTCTGCAACTGGAGGAGGTCTAATAGAGGAGAGCAATCTGGCTGTTGGTCAAGAGTTTAGAGTTCTTCTGTGGGTGCTCACAGCTATTTGTAGTGTGTCGCGCTCCAATCTGTCAGCTACAAAAACTACTGACCCACAGGGCTGGTTATCAAGGCCTTGCCCCAGGCAGAACTGAATCCATTCCCCCTTTTGGTTGGCCTTAATTCTGGGTTTTTCTGCCCACCTGCCCCTGTGGGCATGATTCACTGTAAACTTTCTCCCAGCTAAGTGCATTGCTCTCAGGGATGAAGGTGGTGGTCTTGCCCCTCTATTTTGACACAAGACCTGAGTAGCAGGATGGGGAGCCAAGCTGCCTTGGACCCTGAGAACACTGAATTCTGTCCCAAATCGAAGCCGCTGACTTGAGAAAGTCTTACAGAGATAAATATATATGAGTGTTACTCACTCAGTGTCTGACTCTTTGCAACCCTTGGTCTGTAACCTGCCAGGCTCCTCTCACGATGGGATTCTCCAGGCAAGAATACTGGGGTGGGTTGCCATGCCCTTCTCCAGGGGATCTTCCCAACCCGGGGATCAAACCTGAGTCTCTTATACTGCAATGGCAAGTGGATTCTTTACCTCTAGCGCCACCTGGGAAACCTGGCCTCCTCCTTGGGCTTGATTACTACCAGCCCGAGTTCTGCTACAGCAGCTCACAGAACTCGGGAAGTCCTTTGACTCATGAGCTCACTGGTTTCTTATGAAAGAGCATCACTCAGGAACAGCCAGACTGAAGAGATGCCCTGGGCCAGGTATGTGGGAAGGGATGTGAACCCCCATGCTCTCTCTGAGGCCATTCTTCCCACACTGCCAGATGTTCACCAGCCTGGATGCTGTCTGAACCCGGTTCTTTGGGTTTTTTGTTTTGGAGGATTCATTATATAGACATGATTGATTCAATCAGTGGCCACTGGTAATTAATTGACTCAACCTCCAGTCCCTCTTTCCTCCTTGGAAATTAGAGGGTGGTAAGTTCCCACCCCTAACCCTCTAATCACGTGGCCGGCTCCCCTGTGGCCAGTCCCCACCCTTAGGTTAGGTTATGCGTGTATGCTCTGTCACTTCAGAGAAGCCAAGGCTCTCTAAAAGCCACCTCATTAACATAACTAAAGAAACATTTAGGGCTTGCGTTACTAGGAGCTCGGTGCTAGGAATGGGTCAAAGGTCAAATATATATATTGCTTGTTATAACCATGATATCACTGACTTGTGGATAATGATGGTCCCCTCCGCTGCTGCCTCAGGAAACAGGGAACATCACATCCGCTCTGTGAGTCTTATGGAAATTCCAGAGCCTCCAGCAGGTTCATGGCTGTGAAGTTAGTTAAAGAGTTGGAAAGGAAGAACAAGTCCTGCTGCTTCATGAAGGACCTGCTGAAGAGCTTTGGACACCGTGCTCTCAAGCAGCATGACTTCTCCAGACACTTCTCCAGAATGACTTCTCCAGAGCGGGTGCATGAACCCTTGTTGAGGGCACTGGCTTTACCGTGAGAGGACTTCATTCAAGACCAGTTCTGCCACATTCCAGGCGGGTGACTTGGGCCTCACATTTCCTCATCTGTAGAATGGGAATAACAATAACACCTCCTAAAAAGGTTTGTGGTGAGGATCAAATCAGGTGTGTGAAAATGTTAAAAAAAAAAAAAAAGTAAAATGCGACGGTTGCCCGAATTATTACTGCTGTGTAACTAATGATTTTTTGAATTACGATGGAGCATGGGTTAGGGTTAAAAGAACACAGAAGGCCTTCCCTGGTGGCTCAGTGGTAAAGAATCTGCCTGCCAATGCAGGGGACACGGGTTCCATCCCTGATTCAGGAAGATCCCACATGCCTGGGGGCAACTAAACCTCTGCACCGACTATTGAGCCTGTGCTTTAGAGCTCAGGAGATGCAACTGCTAGAGCCCCCTGCTCTGCAACA
Organism: Madoqua kirkii; assembly: GCA_006408675.1. NCBI lineage: Eukaryota > Metazoa > Chordata > Mammalia > Artiodactyla > Bovidae > Madoqua > Madoqua kirkii. Next base: position 175 of record SJYC01141137.1, on the reverse strand, counting down.
AGAGAAGCCATTGAAATGAGGAGCCCTGTGCACCGCAACTGGAGAAAAGCCCTCCCAGGAATAAAGACCCAGCACAACCAAAACTAAATAAATAAGCAGATAAATTTAAAAAATCTATCTTAAAGAACAAAACAAAACACGGAAGACTGGCCCTACTGGACAGGCCAGTCCCATT
>SJYC01141136.1:0-27554 GCA_006408675.1 Madoqua kirkii | reverse complement strand
TGGGAGTGGGGGACGGCAGAGAGAGGGCTGAAGTTAAGGGTTCACATCAAAGGATCCTCTGTGGATGAGCAACTGACATTAGAGGGCTCTTCTGGCTCCCTGTAGAGGGGTGGCGGTAGGGGTAACAATAGGGACATTCAGTCCTTCGTCTGTGTCCTAGATCCCAAACTGGACCGTGGGGAGGAGCCTTTGCTGGCAAACAGGCTGGCATCGAAAGAAGCTGGCTCCATACGCTGTTGTCCATCAACCACAATCTTTTCAGCACTAGGATCTCCGTGCGTCTTGGGAGAAGGCACTGCTTCCCAGGTTTTTACACCCTGGAGATGGCATCACGCATGGCGGCAGGTGGGCTAAGCGCCCCTCCGGCACTCAGATCACCTGCTGAGAGAAATCGGGGAGAAGAGGCCCCTGTGGTCCTCTGCCCTCTGGGAACAAGTCCTAGGCAGGCGCAGGGAGGGGAGATGGAGTTTGGCAGCAGCCCGGCTTGGAGGTCTGCCTGGGAGACTCGGAACAAGCAGGTTTGGGTCTGCCGGGCAGTAATCTCCGCGACAGTGTCTCTGCCCCGTTTAGACAACTCTCGACTTCCCGAGCTCCTTGCGGCTGTGGGAGCTTGTTTTCTTGCCTCAACAAAGAGGTTGTTACAGTCACCTGAAAAGTATAGTCACGAACTTGCTAACTATTCAATAAATAGTAGCTGTCACCGCTGCGTTCGCAGTCAGCAGCTCTGCGCATCATCCGAGGATGGCGATTCAGCCCCGCGCGACCCCGCGCCCACCTTGATGCTCTCCCTGGTTTGGGAGAGAAGGGCAATCTTTCTGCTGCAGCAGTAACCGGGAGCCTGCGTGCAAAACCCTGAGCTCCCGGTGCTCCAGGTTGGTCCACCAAACACCTGGATTTCTGTTGGTCTCTAGCGCCCATAAGGACTGCAGTTGCCAGCTGAGCCCCAACCCAGACTTTCACTGCCCGAATCTCAGTGATTCTCATGAGGGGCTATTGCAGTGTGGTGGGAGCATTTAGGGGAGCCCTTCTGGCATTTAGTGGGTTTGCCAGTGATGTCAGATGCCCCTCGAAGTGTGGAACAGCCCTGCACAACAAAGAACTGTGTGGCATGACTTTTAGATGTTCCAGGGGACATCCATTCTTAATTAGCTGAACCAGCATCTAGCCCAGTTTGTGTATAAACAAAATGCTCTTGTTTGTAAAACCAAAAAAAAAAGTTATTGTGGTACGATAGACACTTCATAAAATTTACCATTTTAACCATTTTTAAAGGGCACAATTCTAGTACACTTGCAATGTCATGCAAGGTTGCTGCAGTATAATTCCAAACCTTTTTCAAAACCCCAAATAGAAGCTCTCTTACCATTAACCAACTGTTCCCTCTTTTCCCTGCCCCCAGTCCTTTTTGTTGTTGTTTAGTCACTAAACTGTGTCCAACTCTTTGTGACCTCATGGACTATAGCCCACCAGGCTTCTCCGTCCATGAGATTTCCCAGACAAGGACACTGGAGTAACTTGTCATTTCCTTCTCCAGGGGATCTTCCTGACCCACGGATTGAACCCACGTCTCCCGCGTTTGCAGGTGGATTCTTTACCACTGAGCCACCTGGGAAGCCCTATGCCTCGGCTTTTAATAAACTCTAATCTACTATCTGTCTCAGTGAATTCACCTATTCTAGGTACCTCATATAAGCGGAATCACACAATACCTGTTCTTTGTTTTATCAAAAACTTTACCAAGGGTTTTTCATCATATGGGAAAATTACCTCATCAGAGATGAGGCCATATCTGGTGTTTGAATCATAAATAAAATTTATATGCATCAGTCCGCATTTGTAACATTGAACATGGCTGCAAGCATTTGACACCTTAATATGCTTTCTAATGTAATTATGTGCAAACATTCACATGTTGAAATACATTTTATTTTATTATATTTTACATTTCTTTTTATTCTCAAGTTAAAGCATTATGATTGCAGGGCAACTACTGAGACTAGGCACCGCAACTAGAGAGTCCACACACCACAACAAAAAGATCCCAAGTGCTGCAACTAAGGCTTGACACAGCTAAATAAAAAAATAATAAAGATGTCAGAAAAGTAAAAAGCTCAATATCAGGAGCCTGTATATCTGAAGGTTTGGCCAAGCCCCAAGGAGTCATTATTTATATATGATGTGGAGCAGCCTTGGAGATGTCTGCTGTTGCACTCTGAATGAAAAGGATATAATGTGACCCATGGACAATGCAATCCTTCCATTTCCTCCCCATGCCAGTATTCCATCACTCAGCTGCTTTCTAGCTCTGTGCCTGGAACCAACGCCAACAAAGATGATTAAGATCTCTGGCCAGGAGTCTGCAGTCTCACATGAGAGATGGACCAGCAAACAAAAGATGGCAATGCAGGCTGGTGGACATTTTCTCAGAAGAACTATGGACTGTGGATTGGTCACAGGGACTCAGAAAAGGAGGTCTGGAAACGTCCTGGCCAGTCCAGTGGTTAGGACTCTGTGCTTTCACAGCTAAGGGCCCGGGTTCAATTACTGGTCAGGGGTATAAGATCTCCACAGCAAAAGAAAAAAAAGAAAAGAAATCCTGGGAAGACTATCGAGAGTAGAGATACTGGCTTTGACAATTGTTATGGATGAAATTGCACCCCGCCACCCCAGTCCTAACCCCAACCCCGGCCTTCATTCATATGTTGAAGCCCTGACCCCCAGTGTGACTGTGTTTAGAGATGAGGCCTTTAAAGATGAAAATTAAATTAAAACAAAGTCACTAGGGTGGGCCTAAATCCACTGTTACCAGCTACTTTATAAGAGGAGATTGAGACACAGATATAAGCGCACACAGAAGGGAGGCCATGTGAGGACACAGGGTGGCCTTCTGCAAGAGCTTCTCCGGGACGTTGGCCACATCCCAGAATCATATCTCCATCAGAGAGGCCTCAGGAGAACCCAACCCTGCCCACATCTTTGACTTCCAACCTCCAGGGTTGTTAGGAAATAAATGTGTGTTCTTCAAGCCACTCAGACTAGGGTATTTTGTTACGGTAGCCTGACCAAACTAATGCAACAACTGAGTTCAAAGCATTCTACTGAGGTGTGGTATGATTTCTTTAATTTTTTTTTTGGCTGTGCTGTGTGGCATGTGGGTTCTTAGTTCCCTGACCTGGAATCAAACCCGTGTCCCCTGCATTGGGAGCATGGATTTCTAACCCCTGGACCTCCAAGGAAGTCCCTTTAATTGTTTTTTAAAAGAATAAAACTATTTACCAAGGATTTTCACTTAGCAAAGGTAACAGGAATACTATGTTGAAATATCAAGCTGATATGTTTTTCATACCCCTGTCAATCATGTCCCCTCTCCCAGTCTTGAACTATGAATGCTAAGCTGTGAAATCCAGGACCGGTGAGGGTAGGAAGTGTCTGGAATAAAAAGAGTCATTGATGGACTTTGATTTTCAAAGGCTGACTTTGTTGATTCTATATTGAAATTACAGTTTTCAAAACCAGGCTTTATGGAGAGAGAGAAAATGTTTATTTTCTGAATTTTAAAAGCTTCCTTTGTGTCTGGGGAGTTGGGATGGCATTTTGACACATAAACCCAAGATAGAGAGAACTCAGGTTATTTCAAAAGAGAAATAACCCCCCAACCCACCCCTCTAGGTCCTCACAGAGCACCAATCTGAGCTCCCTGTGCTATCCAGCAGCTTCCCACCAGCTGTCTATTTTACAAATAGTAGTGTATATGCTGGAGAAGGAAATGGCAACCCACTCCAGTATTCTTGCCTGGAGAATCCCATGGACTGAGGAGCCTGGTGGACTACAGTCCACAGGGTCGCAAAGAGTCTTATGTCAGTGCTAATCTCCCAATTTGCCCTACTCTCTCCTTCCTCCACTGTGTCCACACGTCCATTTGCTACGTCTGCATCCCATTCTTGCCCTGCAAATGGGTTCATCAGTACCATTTTTCTAGGTTCCATATGTGTGCATTAATATATGATACTAATGGACTTACTTCACTCAGTGTGGCAGACTCTGGGTTCATCCACATCACTGAAATGGACTCAATTTCATTCCTTTTTATGGCTAAGTTCCCTGGATTCTTGATTTAAGATTGTTTATGCTCTGCAGTAAGCAGTTACTGTCCTCACTAACAATGTTATATATCCTACCTGCAAACAGTACTTTTTTCTGGTTTGTTTGTTTTAATGGGATAATATAGGAGATAGAGTTTTTCTAAGGACCAGACTGTAAATATTTTAGGCTTTACAGGCTGCTTGATTTCAGTCAGCGATTCAATTTTGCTCTTGTAGTGCAGAAACAGCCATAAACAATATGTCGTGAGCATGGCTGTTTGTATGAAATGTTACTTATAGACACCAAAATCTGAATTTTACATAATTTGTGTGTCACAAGACATTAAAAATTTTTTCCCCCAGAATCTTTCTTTTTCCTTATTTTTTGCTGTGCCACTGAGCATGTAGGATCTTAGTTCCCAGATTGAACCCTCATCCCCTGCAGTGGCCGTGTGGAGTCTTAACCCCTAAGGAAATCCCCCAGAAAATATTTTTAAAATGAACAACTATTTTTAGCTTACAGGTTGTACAAAATCAGTCAGTGGACTGAATTTGGCCAGTGTTTGCCAATCCCTGGGTTAACAGGTAACTACAAATATTGTATATAGAAACAAGTGCAGTTTACTACCTCCTTAATTTATCAAAAGAAATGGCAGGATTTGGGGGTGGAGGAGAAAGGGGATGCAAAAGGCTGTTATCACTTTTGGTCTAAGCCAGGCTATTTGATTAAAAGAATAAATCAGACATTGTTGGATTTGTGCAATTTCCCTCCTTTTTTAAAAAGCCTGTTTCTGCCAATAGTGATGTTAGAAAATGCTATTTTGATGAGGAAATAATGAGATCATTTGAGTTATAACTGACACATGATGCCTGTGAGAGCAATCTTTACCAGCTGCCAGGTCTCAAGGATGTGCAAAGAGGGAGACGGATTGGTTTCTTTGATGTTGTTTAACTCCTTATGCTGCAGTTTGTAGCATGAAAGGCACGTGTATATGTGTGTGTGTGTGTGTGTGTGTGTGTGTGTGTGTGTGTGATAGAGAGATGGGGGAGGGAGCGAAGGAGGGAAGAAGAGGTGGGGCAACTGTAAGGGTGTCTTGCCCTTTCCTCAAGCACTGACCCAGTCTTTGCTTTGCATCAGTTCTTCACTGTGCAGTGTGCCAGCTGCCATTATTATTATTCATACTTGGCCTGCAGATGCCTCCCCTGGAAGTAACATTAGCCACTGGAGTCAGTCATTAGAGACAAGGTTGACAGTAACATAGCCCCAGAGTTCCAAGGTATTACAGAGATAACAACAGGGGCCCATCCTCCTGCAATGGCCAGAAAGGCAGAGGAGAGCAGAGCAGAGGCAGAAGGGATGGGAACAGAAGAAATATCACATGACATCCCTTATACAGGGAATCTGAAAAGAAATGATACAAATGAGCTTATTTACAAAACAGAAGCAAACTCACAGACTTAGGGAATGAACTGATGGTTCTTGGGGAAAGTTGTGGGGAAGGGATAGTTAGAGAGTTTGGGATGGACATGTACACACTGCTGTATTTAAAATGGATAACCGACAAGGACCTACTGTGTAGTTCAGGAACTCTGCTCAATGTTATGTGGCAGCCTGGATGGGAGGAGGGTTTGGGGGAGAATGGATACATGTATAAGAACGTGAGTTTGAGTAAACTCCGGGAGATGGTGATGGACAGGGAGGCCTGGTGTGCTGTGATTCATGGGGTTGCAAAGAGTTGGACACGACTGAGCAACTGAACTGAACTGAACTGATACCTATGGTTGAGTCCCTTTGCTGTCCACCAGAAACTATTACAACATTGTTTATTGGCTATACTCTGATATAAAATAAGAAATATTTTTTAAAGCAGGACAGGAAAATGCCATTGGCTAGGAATGCTGACCTAGTTCTAACTTCCCATTGAAATAGTCATCCCCTAATGGCAGAAAGTGAAGAGGAGCTAAAAAGCCTCTTGATGAAAGTGAAAGAGGAGAGTGAAAAAGTTAGCCTAAAGCTCAATATTCAGAAAACGAAGATCATGGCATCTGGTCCCATCACTTCATGGGAAATAGACGGAGAAACAGTGGAAACAGTGTCAGACTTTATTTTTGGGGGCTCCAGAATCACTGCAGATGGTGACTGCAGCCATGAAATTAAAAGACGCTTACTCCTTGGAAGAAAAGTTATGACCAATCTAGATAGTATATTCAAGAGCAGAGATATTACTTTGCCTACCAAGGTCCGTCTAATCAAGGCTATGGTTTTTCCTGTGGTCACATATGGATGTGAGAGTTGGACTGTGAAGAAGGCTGAGTGCTAAAGAAATGATGCTTTTGAACTGTGGTGTTGGAGAAGACTCTTGAGAGTCTCTTGGACTGCAAGGAGATCCAACCAGTCCATTCTGAAGGAGATCAGCCCTGGGATTTCTTTGGAAGGAATGATGCTAAAGCTGAAACCCTAGTACTTTGGCCACCTCATGAGAAGTGATGACTCATTGGAAAAAACTCTGATGCTGGAAGGGATTGGGGGCAGGAGGAAAAGGGGACAACAGAGGATGAGATGGCTGGATGGCATCATGGACTTGATGGACGTAAGTCTGAGTGAACTCCGAGAGATGGTAATGAACAGGAGGCCTGGCGTGCTGCGATTCATGGGGTCGCAAAGAGTCGGACACGACTGAGTGACTGAACTGAACTGAACTGAACTGATGATATCTAAAACTCACTCTGAAATGTGTGCTAAATGACATTTTTTATGGTGAGTGGGAAACATTTTTTTTTAATGGGAAAAATGATAATGCTTCACCTAAAACTATCTCCCCCCCACCACCCCTGGAAATTAAAAAGAAAACACTATAATTCTCTTAGCATAAAAACCCAAGAATTTTTGAAAAAAATAAAGCATTCTGAAGCCTCAGTTACATAACAATGAATTCATTAGTGAGTATTTTTGTGCAACATAAACAGTATGTCCCAGTCATATCAGTTACAATTATGTTTTCCATTGACACCATGCAGTGGACATGTCCAGCAATGTGAGTTAATAATGAAATGATAAGTCAAGGCATTAAATGTTCCCCAGGTGGTGCTAGTGGTAAAGAATCCACCTGTCAATGCAGTAGACTTGGGTTTGATCACTGGGTCAGGAAGATTCACTAGAGCAGGAAATGGCAACTCACTCCAGTTTTCTTACCTGGAGAATCCCGTAGACAGAGTAGTCTTGCTGGCTACAGTCCATGGGGGTCACAAAGAGTCGGACATGACTGAAGCAACTTAGTGCTTTGGACCCAGGTTGTTAGTGCCCCCAGGTACCCTGGGGACCTTAACATGGAAATCATGAAGGGCTTCATCCTTAGGACAGGGTGGGAAAGATAACAACCTCCTAACCTGGTTAAGGGTACTTAGTGCACTTGTTTTAGGCATACAAATTTCTTGCAGTAGACTTCAGATTTTTTTTAAATTTTTTTTTATTGAAGGATAATTGCTTTATAGAATTTTGTTTTCTGTCAAACCTCGACATGAATCAGCCATAGGTATAAATATATGCCCTCTCTCTTGAACCTCCTCCCATCTCCTGCCCCATCCTATCCCTCTAGATTGATACAGATCCCCTGTTTGAATTTCCTGAGCCATACAGCAAATTCCCATTGGCTAACTATTTTACATATGGTAATGTAAGTTTCCATGTTACTCTTTCCCTACATCTCATCCTCTCCTCCCCTCTCCTGATGTCCATAAGTCCATTCTCTATGTCTGTTTCTCCATTACTTGCCTATAAATAAATTCTTCAGTAACACTTTTCTAGATTTTGTATATATGCATTAGAATCCAGTATTTATCTTTCTCATTCTGACTCACTTCACTCTGTATAATAGGTTCTAGGTTCATCCACCTTATCAGAACTGACTCAAATGCATTCCTTTTTATGGCTGAGTAATATTCCATTGTGTATATGTACCACAGCTTCTTTATCTATTCATCTGTCCTTGGAGATCTAGGTGGCTTCCATGTTTTAGCTATTGTAAATAGTGTTGCAGTGAACAGTGGGATACATGTGTCTTTTTCAATATTGGTTTCCTCAGGGTATATGCCTAAGAGTGGGATTGCTGGGTCGTATGGTGTTTTTATTCCTAGTTTTTAAAGTAATCTTCATACCATTTTCCATAGTGGCTGTATCAATTTACATTCCCACCAACAGTGCAAGAGAGTTCCCTTTTCTCCACACCCTCTCCAGCATTTATTGTTTGTAGACTTTTTGATGATGGCCATTCTGACTGGTGTGAAGTGATATCTCATTGTAGTTTTGATTTGCATTTCTCTAATAATGAGCAATGTTGAGCATCTTTTCATGTGTTTGTTAGCCATCTCTTTTGTCTTCTCTGGAGAAATATCTGTTCAGGTTTTTTTCCTACTTTTTGATTGGGTTGTTTGTTTTTCTGGCTTTGAGTTGTATGCTGCTGCTAAGTTGCTTCAGTTGTGTCTGACTCTGTGCGATCCCAGAGACAGCAGCCCACCAGGCTCCCCTATCCCTGAACTGCTTGTATATTTTAGAAATTAATCCTTTGTCAGTTGTTTCATTTGCTATTAGTTTTTCCCATTCTAAGGGTTGTCTTTTCACCTTGCTTATAGTTTCCTTTTCTGTGCAAAAGCTTTAAAGTTTAATCAGATCCCACTTGTTTACTTTTGTTTTATTTCCATTACACTAGGAGGTTGGTCAGAGAGCATCTTGCTTTGATTTATGTCATCAAGTGTTCTGCCTATGTTTTCCTCTAAGGGTTTTATAGTTTCTGGTCTTATGTTTAGGTCTTTAATCCATTTTGAGTTTATCTTTGTGTATACTGTTAGGAAGTGTTCTAATTTCCTTCTTTTCCATGTAGCTGTCCAGTTTTCCCAGCACCATTTATTGAAGAGGCTGTCTTTGCCCCATTGTATATTCTTGCCTCCTTTGTCAAAAGCAAGGGCTTTCTAGCTAGTTCAATTGGCCTGTATTTCTGTTGTTGTGCCAGTACCATACTGTCTTGATGACTGTAGCTTTGTAGTATAATCTGAAGTCAGGAAGGTTGATTCTTCTAGCTCCATTCTTCTTTCTCAAGACTCCTTTGGCTACTTGGGGCCTTTTGTGTTTCCATATGACTTGTGAAAGTTTTTGTTCTAGTTCTGTGAAAAATGCCATTGGTAATTTGATAGAGATTGCATTGAATCTGTAGATTGCGTTTGGTAGTATAGTCATTTTCACAATGTTCCTACCCAAGAGCATGGAATATCTCTCCATCTGTCTATGTCATCTTTGATTTCTTTCATTAGTGTCTTACAATTTTCTGTGTATAGTTCTTTTGTCATCTTAGGCAAGTTTATTCCTAGATATTTGTTTTTGTTGTAATGGTGAGTGGGATTGATTCCTTAATTTCTCTCCCTGATTTTTCACTAGTAGAATATAGAAATTCAAGTGATTTCTGTATATAGATTCTGTATCCTGCAACTCTGCTAAATTCACTGATTGGCTCTAGTAATTTTCTGATACTATGTTTAGGATTTTCTGTATGCAGTATTATGTCATCTGCAAACAGTGAGAGCTTTACTTCTTCTTTTCCAATCTGGATTCCTTTTATTTCTGCTTTCTTCTCTCATTGCTGTAGTTATGACTTCCAGAACAATGTTGAATAGTAATGGTGAAAGTGGAAACCCTTGTTTTGTTCCTAATCTTAAGGGGAATGCTTTCAGTTTTTCACCACTGAGAATAATGTATGCTGTAGGCTTATCATATATGACCTTTACTATGTTGAGGTAGGTTCCTTCTATGCCCATTTTTTTTGAAGAGTTTTAGTCATAAATGGGTGCTGAATTTTTGTCAAAGGCTTTTTCTGCATCTATTGAGATTATTATATGGTTTTTATCTTTCAATTTGTTAACATGGTGTATCATATCAATTGATTTGTGAGTATTGAAGAATCCTTGCATTCTTGGAATAAACTCAACTTGATTATGGTGTATGAGTTTTTTGATGTGTTGCTGAATTCTGTTTGGTAAAATTTTGTTCAGGACTTTTACATCTATGTTCACCAGTGATATTGGTCTGTAGTTTTCTTTTTGTGTGTTGTCTTTGTCTGGTTTTGGTATCAGGGTGATGGTAGAATGAATTTGGAAGTGTTCCTTCCTCTGCAATATTTTGAAAGAGTTTTGGAAAATATCTAAAACTCACTCTGAAATGTGTGCTAAATGACATTTTTTATGGTGAGTGGGAAACATTTTTTTTTAATGGGAAAAATGATAATGCTTCACCTAAAACTATCTCCCCCCCACCACCCCTGGAAATTAAAAAGAAAACACTATAATTCTCTTAGCATAAAAACCCAAGAATTTTTGAAAAAAATAAAGCATTCTGAAGCCTCAGTTACATAACAATGAATTCATTAGTGAGTATTTTTGTGCAACATAAACAGTATGTCCCAGTCATATCAGTTACAATTATGTTTTCCATTGACACCATGCAGTGGACATGTCCAGCAATGTGAGTTAATAATGAAATGATAAGTCAAGGCATTAAATGTTCCCCAGGTGGTGCTAGTGGTAAAGAATCCACCTGTCAATGCAGTAGACTTGGGTTTGATCACTGGGTCAGGAAGATTCACTAGAGCAGGAAATGGCAACTCACTCCAGTTTTCTTACCTGGAGAATCCCGTAGACAGAGTAGTCTTGCTGGCTACAGTCCATGGGGGTCACAAAGAGTCGGACATGACTGAAGCAACTTAGTGCTTTGGACCCAGGTTGTTAGTGCCCCCAGGTACCCTGGGGACCTTAACATGGAAATCATGAAGGGCTTCATCCTTAGGACAGGGTGGGAAAGATAACAACCTCCTAACCTGGTTAAGGGTACTTAGTGCACTTGTTTTAGGCATACAAATTTCTTGCAGTAGACTTCAGATTTTTTTTAAATTTTTTTTTATTGAAGGATAATTGCTTTATAGAATTTTGTTTTCTGTCAAACCTCGACATGAATCAGCCATAGGTATAAATATATGCCCTCTCTCTTGAACCTCCTCCCATCTCCTGCCCCATCCTATCCCTCTAGATTGATACAGATCCCCTGTTTGAATTTCCTGAGCCATACAGCAAATTCCCATTGGCTAACTATTTTACATATGGTAATTAAGTTTCCATGTTACTCTTTCCCTACATCTCATCCTCTCCTCCCCTCTCCTGATGTCCATAAGTCCATTCTCTATGTCTGTTTCTCCATTACTTGCCTATAAATAAATTCTTCAGTAACACTTTTCTAGATTTTGTATATATGCATTAGAATCCAGTATTTATCTTTCTCATTCTGACTCACTTCACTCTGTATAATAGGTTCTAGGTTCATCCACCTTATCAGAACTGACTCAAATGCATTCCTTTTTATGGCTGAGTAATATTCCATTGTGTATATGTACCACAGCTTCTTTATCTATTCATCTGTCCTTGGAGATCTAGGTGGCTTCCATGTTTTAGCTATTGTAAATAGTGTTGCAGTGAACAGTGGGATACATGTGTCTTTTTCAATATTGGTTTCCTCAGGGTATATGCCTAAGAGTGGGATTGCTGGGTCGTATGGTGTTTTTATTCCTAGTTTTTAAAGTAATCTTCATACCATTTTCCATAGTGGCTGTATCAATTTACATTCCCACCAACAGTGCAAGAGAGTTCCCTTTTCTCCACACCCTCTCCAGCATTTATTGTTTGTAGACTTTTTGATGATGGCCATTCTGACTGGTGTGAAGTGATATCTCATTGTAGTTTTGATTTGCATTTCTCTAATAATGAGCAATGTTGAGCATCTTTTCATGTGTTTGTTAGCCATCTCTTTTGTCTTCTCTGGAGAAATATCTGTTCAGGTTTTTTTCCTACTTTTTGATTGGGTTGTTTGTTTTTCTGGCTTTGAGTTGTATGCTGCTGCTAAGTTGCTTCAGTTGTGTCTGACTCTGTGCGATCCCAGAGACAGCAGCCCACCAGGCTCCCCTATCCCTGAACTGCTTGTATATTTTAGAAATTAATCCTTTGTCAGTTGTTTCATTTGCTATTAGTTTTTCCCATTCTAAGGGTTGTCTTTTCACCTTGCTTATAGTTTCCTTTTCTGTGCAAAAGCTTTAAAGTTTAATCAGATCCCACTTGTTTACTTTTGTTTTATTTCCATTACACTAGGAGGTTGGTCAGAGAGCATCTTGCTTTGATTTATGTCATCAAGTGTTCTGCCTATGTTTTCCTCTAAGGGTTTTATAGTTTCTGGTCTTATGTTTAGGTCTTTAATCCATTTTGAGTTTATCTTTGTGTATACTGTTAGGAAGTGTTCTAATTTCCTTCTTTTCCATGTAGCTGTCCAGTTTTCCCAGCACCATTTATTGAAGAGGCTGTCTTTGCCCCATTGTATATTCTTGCCTCCTTTGTCAAAAGCAAGGGCTTTCTAGCTAGTTCAATTGGCCTGTATTTCTGTTGTTGTGCCAGTACCATACTGTCTTGATGACTGTAGCTTTGTAGTATAATCTGAAGTCAGGAAGGTTGATTCTTCTAGCTCCATTCTTCTTTCTCAAGACTCCTTTGGCTACTTGGGGCCTTTTGTGTTTCCATATGACTTGTGAAAGTTTTTGTTCTAGTTCTGTGAAAAATGCCATTGGTAATTTGATAGAGATTGCATTGAATCTGTAGATTGCGTTTGGTAGTATAGTCATTTTCACAATGTTCCTACCCAAGAGCATGGAATATCTCTCCATCTGTCTATGTCATCTTTGATTTCTTTCATTAGTGTCTTACAATTTTCTGTGTATAGTTCTTTTGTCATCTTAGGCAAGTTTATTCCTAGATATTTGTTTTTGTTGTAATGGTGAGTGGGATTGATTCCTTAATTTCTCTCCCTGATTTTTCACTAGTAGAATATAGAAATTCAAGTGATTTCTGTATATAGATTCTGTATCCTGCAACTCTGCTAAATTCACTGATTGGCTCTAGTAATTTTCTGATACTATGTTTAGGATTTTCTGTATGCAGTATTATGTCATCTGCAAACAGTGAGAGCTTTACTTCTTCTTTTCCAATCTGGATTCCTTTTATTTCTGCTTTCTTCTCTCATTGCTGTAGTTATGACTTCCAGAACAATGTTGAATAGTAATGGTGAAAGTGGAAACCCTTGTTTTGTTCCTAATCTTAAGGGGAATGCTTTCAGTTTTTCACCACTGAGAATAATGTATGCTGTAGGCTTATCATATATGACCTTTACTATGTTGAGGTAGGTTCCTTCTATGCCCATTTTTTTTGAAGAGTTTTAGTCATAAATGGGTGCTGAATTTTTGTCAAAGGCTTTTTCTGCATCTATTGAGATTATTATATGGTTTTTATCTTTCAATTTGTTAACATGGTGTATCATATCAATTGATTTGTGAGTATTGAAGAATCCTTGCATTCTTGGAATAAACTCAACTTGATTATGGTGTATGAGTTTTTTGATGTGTTGCTGAATTCTGTTTGGTAAAATTTTGTTCAGGACTTTTACATCTATGTTCACCAGTGATATTGGTCTGTAGTTTTCTTTTTGTGTGTTGTCTTTGTCTGGTTTTGGTATCAGGGTGATGGTAGAATGAATTTGGAAGTGTTCCTTCCTCTGCAATATTTTGAAAGAGTTTTGGAAGGATTGGCATTAGCTCTTCACTAAATGTTTGATAGAATCCCCCTGTGAAGTCATCTGGTCCTGGGCTTTTGTATTTTGGGACATTTTTGATCACAGCTTCAATTTCAGTGCTTGTGACTGGGTTGTTCATAATTTCTGATTCTTCCTCGTTCAGTCTTGGAAGGTTGAACTTTTCTAAGAATCTGTCCATTTCTTTCAGGTTATCCATTTTATTGCCATGTATTGCCAGTTGTTCATAAGAATCTCTTATAATCCTTTGTATTTCTGCATTGCCTATTGTAACCTTTCTTTTTTCATTTCTAATTTTGTTGATTTGATTATTCTCTTTTTTTTCCTTTGATAAGTCTGGCTAAAGGCTTGTCAATTTTGTTTATCTTCTCAAAGAACCAGCTTTTAGTTTTATTAATCTTTACTATTATTTCTTTCATTTCTTTTTCATTTATTTCTTATTGGATCTTTATGATTTCTTTCCTTATACTAATTATTTTTGTTGTTGTTCTTCTTTTTCCAGTTGTTTTAGGTGTAAAGCTAGATTGTCTATTTCGTGTTTTTCTTGTTTCTTGAGGTAGGATTGTATTGCTATAAATTTCCCCCTTAGAACTACTTTTGCTGCATCCCATAGGTTTAGAGTTGTTGTGTTTTCATTGTCATTTGTTTCTAGAAATGTTTTGATTTCTATTTTGATTTCTTCAGTAACCTGTTGGTTATTTACAATGTGTTGTTCAATCTCCATGTGTTTGTGTTTCAAATAGCATTTTTCTTGTAATTGATATCTAGTCTCATAGATTTGTGGTTGGAGAAGATGCTTGATACAATTTCAGTTTTCTTAAATTTACTGAGACTTGATTTGTGACCCAAAATGTGGTCTATCCTGGAGAATGTTCCATGTGCACTTGAGAAGAAGGTGTATTCTTCTCCATTCAGATGGAATGTCCTGAAAATATCAGTGAGATCCATCTCATCTAATGTATCTTTTAAGACTTGTGTTTCCTTATTAATTTTCTGTTTTGATGATCTGTCCATTGGTGTGTGTGGGTATTAAAGCCTCCTACTATTATCGTGTTGCTGTCAATTTCTCCTTTTATGTCTGTTAGTGTTTGTCTTATGTATTGAGGTGCTCCTGTGTTGGGTGCAGAGATATTTACAATTGTTATGTCTTCCTCTTAGACGGATCCCTTGCTCATTATGCAGCATCCTTCCTTATTTCTTGTAATCTTTTTTAAGGTCTATTTTGTCTGATATGAGGATTGCTACTCCAGCTTTATTTTGCTTCCCATTTGCAAGGAATATATTTTTCCATCCTTTCACTTTCAATCTATATGTGTTTTGAGGTCTGAAGTGAGTTTCTTGTAGACAGTATATGTACAGGTCTTGCTTTCGTATCCATTCAGCCAGTCTTTCTTTTGGCTGGAGCATTTAATCCATTTACATTTAAAGTAATTATTGATATATATGTTCCTATTGCCATTTTCTTAATTGTTTGGGGCTGATTTTGTAAATCTTTCTTCTTCTTTTGTATTTCTTGACTATGTTAGTTCCTTTAACATTTGCTGTAAAGCTGGTTTGGTGGTACTGAATTCTCTTAAATTTTGCTTGTTTGAAAAGCTTATTTCTCCATCAATTTTGAATGAGCTCCTTTCTGGGTACAGTAATCTTGGTTGTAGATTTTTCCCTTTAGGAACTTTAAATATATCTTGCCATTTCCTTCTAGTCTGCAGAGTTTCTGCTGAAAGATCAGCTGTTAAGCATCTGGAGTTTCCCTTGTATGTTACTTGTTGCTTTTCTCTTGCTGCTTTTAATATTCTTTGTGTTTAGTGTTTGTTAGTTTGATTAGTATGTGCCTTGGCATGTTTCTCCTTGGTTTTATCCTGTATGGGACTCTTTGTGCCTCTTGGACTTTATTGACTATTTCCTTTTCCATGTTGGGGAAATTTTCAACTATAATCTCTTCAAAAATTTTCTCATACCATTTCTTTTTCTCGTCTTCTTCTAGGACCCCTATAATTTGAATGTTGGTGCATTTGATATTGTTCCAGAGGTCTCTGAAACTATCCCCAGTTCTTTTCATTCTTTTTACTTTATTCTGCTCTTCAGAAGTTACTTCCAACATTTTATCTTTCAGCTCACTGAGTTGTTCTTCTTTAGATATTCTGCTATTGATTCCTTCTAGGGTATTTTTAATTTCAGTAATTGTGTTGTTTGTCTCTGCATGTTTATTTTTTTAATTCTTCTAGGTCTTTGTTAATTGATTCTTGCATTTTCTCCATTTTATCTTCAAGGTTTTTGATCATCTTTACTATCATTATTCTGAATTCTTTTTCAGGTAGTTTGCCTATTTCTTCTTCATTTATTTGGACTTCTGGGTTCCTAGTTTGTTCCTTCATCTGTGTAGTATTTCTCTGCCTTTTCATTACTATTATTTTTTAACTTATTTTATTTGAGGTCTCCTTTTCCCAGGCTTCAAGGTTGAACTCTTTCTTTCTTTTGGTTTCTGCCCTTCTAAGGTTGGTCCAGTGGTTTGTGTAAGCTTCATATACTGTGAGATTTGTGCTGAGTTTTTGTTTGTTTGTTTGTTTTTCCTTTGATGAGCAAGGCTGAGTGAGGTGGTAATCCTGTCTGCTGAAGACTGGGTTTATGTTTTTGTTTTATTTGTTGTTTAGATGAAGCATCTTGCACAGGGTAGTTGGGTGATGCTGGGTCTTCTATTCAAGTGCTTTCCTTTGTGTGAGTTCTCACTATCTGATACTCCCTAGGGTTAGTTCCATGGTAGTCTAGGGTCTTGGAGTCAGTGCTCCCACTCAAAGGCTCAGGGCTTGATCTCTGGCCAGGAACAAAGATTCCACAAGTGGTTTGTTATGGTATTAAGTGAGATTAAAACAAATATCCAAAAACAAGAAACCAGAGATGAATCCCAGACAAATGGCAGTTACAAAATCAGACAAATAATAATTAAAATAATATAATATACACATATATGTATACACCCATGAGCAAAGTTAAAACAGTCCAACAAAAATAAAATGCAGTAGATTGACCCGGTGAACAAAGGAAATAAAAAAATTATACTTACCAGTTAAGAACAAAACTAACTAAAGCACAAACTGGAAAACAAAACTAAAGCAAGGTGCTAAGTGGGGAATAAGGCAATGAAAATAAAACTAACAAAATGTTGAGAGGAAAGGAAAGAAAGAATAGATATGCAAAGTTAAATAGAAGTAGATAAAGAAGATTTATATACATTAAAGATTAACTGCAAAAGAACAGTAGGAAAAGCAAACAAAGGAATAAATGTAAAAAATAATAATAGGTTTAAAAAATTTTAAAAAGAGAAAAGAAAAAAAAAGAGAAAACTCCAGAGAACTGCAAAAGCCCAATGGAGAGGCAGAGATTTATAACAATAATTAAAAATGTGACTGAGAAAAAGAAAGAAAAAAAAGCTTAAAAGCTAAATTAGATTTCATACTGACAATAAAATCAACAACTACAGCAGAGGGGGAAAAAAGAAAAAAATCCAAAAGAATCTACAGAACAAGTCAAAATATAAGAATAATAAATATTTTCCTTGAGTCTCTGCTGTCAGAGTCCTTTCCCTCGCTGGGAGTCACAGTCCATCTCACCTCCCTAGGATGCCTTCCAACAGTGTGCTGATCTCTGGACCTGCTCTGGGGGCAGCTCAGATTCTAATCTAATTCTACTCCTATGCGTTCTTGCCTCCAGTGTCCACAGCTATCAAAACTAATGTGTTTTTCTTTGTGGGAGCTCTCAATGACCTTTTATATATTCCATAGACACAGAGTCTGCCTGGTTGATTGTGTGGATTTAACTTGCAACTTGTACAGCTGATGAGAAGGTTTTGTGTCTTCCTTAGCCACCTTGCCCCTGGGTTTCAACTGTGGTTTTATTTCCACCTCTGCATGTGGGTCATCCACTGGGGTTTGCTCCCCAGGCTGCCCTGGAGGACTTGGGTTTGCCCTTGTGAGGGCCAGGTGTGGAAGTGGTGCAGCTGCTGGGTTGCAGGGTTCTGGCAGCACCAGGTACTCATGGGAGGTGGTGGCTAGGGCAGCAGAAAATAGAGTGCTCTAGAAGGGTATGGTAACCAATATTGGCCAATACACTCCAGTGTTGTTGCCTGGAGAATCCCCCCTCCCTGACAGAGAAGCCTGGCAGGCCACAGTCTACAGGGTTGCAAAGAGTCAGACATTACCTAAGTGATCCTGCACACACAGAGGCAAGACTTTTTTGCCTGTGGCAGCTCTGCCCCAGTGAGAACTGAGCATGAAGGTGGTGCAGTTGCTTGGCTTGCGGGGACCCTGGCAGTGCCAAGTGTGCAGGGACACAAACTGCCTCCACCGCAGGAATTATGACCCTTCAGTTCAGTTCAGTTCAGTTCAGTCACTTAGTCGTGTCCGATTCTTTGCAACTCCATGAACTGCAGCATGCCAGGCCTCCCTGTCCATCACCAACTCCCGGAGTTTACCCAAACTCATGTTCATGAGTCGGTGATGCCATCCAACCATCTCATCCTCTGTTGTCCCCTTCTCCTCCTGCCTTCAGTCTTTCCCAGCATCAGGGTCTTTTCAAATAAGTCAGCTCTTCTCATCAGGTGGCCAAAGTACTGGAGTTTCAGCTTCAACATCAGTCCTTCCAAGGAACACTGAGGACTGATCTCCTTTAGGATGGACTGGTTGGATCTCCTTGCAGTCCAAGGGACCCTCAAAAGTCTTCTCCAACACCACAGTTCAAAAGTATCAGTTCTTTGGCGCTCAGCTTTCTTTATAGTCCAACTCTCACATCCATACATGACTACTGGAAAAGCCATAGCCTTAAGTAGACAGACCTTTGTTGGCAAAGTAATGTCTCTGTTTTTAAATATGCTGTGTAGGTGTTAGGCCCTATCAGAGTCTTTTTTTCAAGCCTCTTGTTGCTGGCGATCAGGTCTCTTTGGCCAGTCTTTCTCTGTATCTCCACCTATTCAGGCACTTAGAGGGCTCCCTTGCCTGTGGTCCTTCTCTGTTGTTTGGCAAGTCAGGCATATAGAGCACCCCCCTCTCCCCCACCGTGGGGTCTTACTCTGTAGATCAGCGCATCAGACGCTTAAAGGAGCACCCTGGGTGGGGTCTTGCTTTGTAGTTCAGTGTGTCAGGCATTTGATGGGCCAGCATTTCTATTGTTCAGCTGCCCCATGCTGGCCTGTGGGGAGAGAGAGGCTAAGATGATGGGTCCACCCCCTCCATGTGACTCAGCAATATTGCCTTGCTTCCATGGCTGCTGGCTTTCCCCCACAGGCATCTCCCACCATGACTTCAGATTTTGGATAGTAGATTTTGGGTGACAATTTTTTGAAAAAGTAGTCTTATTTTCTGATTAGTGCAAGTTCAGAGAAAGATATCTTGCCACTTCCCCAGTTGGTCCAGTGGTTCAGATTTCACTTTGCAGAGTTTGAGTTCAGTCCCTGGTTTGGGGAGCTAAGATCTCTCTTCTGGGCCAAAACACCAAAACATTGAACAGAAGCAATATTGTAACAAATTCTATAAAGACTTGAAAAATGGTCCACATCAAAAAATATTAAAAAAAAACCCCAAAACCTGTATCTACAGAGACACAGAAAAAAATCAAAACTTGCTAATCACCATAAACCAGTACAATCAACCCAATGTCTGAATTTGGATGAAGCATCTAATAAGATCAGGGGCAAGGGAATAAGGTTGAAAGTAAATGAATGAGCAGGCTGCTCCGCCTACTGCCAACTTCAGTGAAATTAGGGCATGTGCCTCTTTATTCCTCAACCTGGATCAGAAACTCAAGACTTAACCCAACCAGTGAAAGGTGAAGTCTTCTGTGTAAGGCTGTTATTGGAGGCAGCTACAGCATGAGGACCATTCCATTCTCTCAGTCCCTGCTGGGTATCACTATAGTTAGAGCACATCCATACTGTGCTTGCAGCTTCCAGAGATGAACAGGAAGAGAGAGAGAGGGACAGAGAGATAGAGAGATGATGCTGAGAAGAGCCTGCCTTGCATTCTGATGCATCGTCGAAAGAACAACCGGTCACTTCCTTGAAGGAAATACCATCAGCAAAGTCAGAGACAGGAAGTCCTGAGGCAGGTCTCCATGATTACATCTTTTCATGAGTTTCAATGGGTAATTAAATCAAAGAAATAGGCAGTGGAGGTGGGAGAGGATTCGAGTTAAGTCCAACAGAGACAGAGTAGATGATGACTTCTAAGATGAGGAAGGTAATCGGAGCAACATTGAAAACTTCATCTGAAGCTGCAAAGAATAGAGCTGATATAGTGAATAAGCTAAATCAGTAACATGAGAAACAAACCTGAAAAGATCTAGGGAAACAGAAAAAAAAGTACAGGTATGAGGGATTATTAAAACAATAGATACGGATGAGAGAGTTTGATACAGCTCAAAGTTGACAAGGGCTCTTTAAGAAACAGAACCAAAGATCAAGGATGACACTGAGAAAATCTTTCTGAAAAAAAAGCACTGTTTGTAAATAGAAAAGAATCACCGTGTTTCAAACTGAGGCTCTGAAAACAGCATCTCACTTCCTGGGAAAACTGAATGAGAAGGGTAAAAGGGTAAAGGAAAATATATTCTATAAAATTTGGGCTTCAAAATTGTTGACCTCTTGTACACCTATGGATGATTCACGTGAATGTATGGCAAAAACCACTACAATATTGTAAAGTAATTAGCCTCCAATTAAAATAAATAATTTATTTTTAAAATAAAAAAATTAAATTGGTGTCCTGAAAGAGAACAAAACTAGACTTTTCTTTTGCAAAACTGTCAGAAAAGTACAGTGTCAGCAATTACATTAATAGTATTCTTCTGAGCATTTTTAATGTAATAAAGTTCATTTCAAATGAGAAAGTCACACTAGATATTCTTTGCTATGCAGAGCTCAGACAATATATCTATGCATTCTTCTTGAGAAAACATTGTTTCATATTGTCAATTTAAAGGTAAATCAAAATTAAGAATTCAAGCACAGGTGAATCATCCTAAAAAAAACTCCAAGTGAAGAAACTTCTTGGTTTGGGCTCACACTCAGAAATCCTTAGGGACTGCAAGCTTTCGGGGCAATGTGCAGCCTGAGGATAAAACTCATCATGCCAGGTCTTTACTCAGCTACTCTTCCTTTGCTTCAAAAATTCCTTCCCAGACCCAGGAAATGGGGTTGTTGCTTCCTCTTCTCCTACCCATGGTTAATCTGTTTTATTTTGTTATTGCTGGTATGGAGATAAAACCAGTCAATCCTAAAGGAAAATCAACCTGTAATATTCATTGGTAGGTCTGATGCTGAAGCTGAAGCTCCAATACTTTGGCCACCTGATGCGAAGAGCCAATACATTGGAAAAGACCGTGATGCTGGGAAAGACTGAGAGCTGGAAAAAGGGATCATAGAGGATGACATGGTTAGATAGCATCACTGATTCAATGGACATGAATGTGAGCAAACTCCAGGAGATAGTGAAGGACAAGAAACCTTGGTGTGCTGTAGTCCATGGGGTTGCAACTTAGCAACCGAATAACAACAATTGTTATGATCAATTAATAACCAATACTGATACACTGTAGCTAAAATGGGCTTTATTTTACATGTTTGGAACTCTGAGCTAAGGTAATTAGGGAAAAAAAGCATTTTTCTATATCCTCTAGGGCACGCATGCATGCTAAGTTGCTTCAGTCATGTCCAACTCTTTGCTACCCAATGGGCTATACGCCTCCAGGCTCCTCTGTCCATGGGATTCTCTGGGCAAGAATACTGGAGTGGGTTGCCATGCCCTCCTCCAGGGGATCTTCTGGACCTAGGGATCGAACCCATGTCTCTTTCATTAGCAGGTGGGTTCTTTACCACTAGGGCAGCGGTCCCCAACCTTTTGGGCCTGGGGGAAAGGTTTCGTGCAAGACAGTTTTTCCACTAATCAGGAGGGAGAAGGTTTCGGGATGATTCAAGTACATTACACTCATTATGCACTTTATTTCTGTTATTATTTCATCAGTTCCACTTCAAAGCATCAGGCATTAGATCCTAGAAGGTGGGGACCCCTGCTCTAGGGAGAGGTGCCTAGTACAAGGAAATAGACATTTTCATAGTTTTGGAACCCGAGTCATGATTTTCTGCATCTAAAATGTTTGTATTACAGGAGTTATTCATCTTTATTTTAATTAATTTATTAAGTTTAAAGGCTTGATTTTTTATTTTTAAAAATTTTATCTTGTTTAAGTGTAGTTGATTTATACTACTGTGCCGATCTCTGCTGTACAACAAAGTGACTCAGTTATACACGTGTATACATTCTTTTTTTTAATATTCTTTTAAAGAATCTGCCTGCAGTGTAGGAGACCTTGGTTCGATCCCTGGGTTAGGAAGATTCCCTTTAGAAGGGAATGGCTATCCACTCCAGTATTCTTGCCTGGAACCAGTCAATCCTTAAGGAAACCAATCCTGAGTATTCATTGGAAGGACTGATACTGAAGCTGAAGCTCCGATATTGTGGCCACCTGCTGTGAAGAATCAACTATTGAAAAAGACCCTGATGCTGGGAATGATTGATGGTAAAAGGAGAAGAGGGTGACAGAGGATGAGACACTTGGATAGCATCATCAACTCAATGGACATGAGTTTGAGCAAACTCTGGAAGCTAGTGAAGGACAAGGAAGGCTGGCGCGCTGTAGCCTATGGGGTTGCAAAGACTGGGACATGACTCAGCAACTGAACAACAGACAGCAGGCAAGTAGCAAGTCTTCCTATGTCTCTGTTTCCCAGTGGAGTATTGAATCTAGAACCTTATTTGTGACACTCAGGGTGAGTTACCTGCCTCCCAACGGGCTCAGGCATTGAATTGTTTGTATCACCATGATGATTGCCAAGAGCTATTACACATGACTCATCTGGGGTTACTAGCTTTTGAATCATTAAGATAATATTTGAATATACATAATTTCATTATTCGTTAATGAGTCAGAAGGGAGGATGGCATCTTACAGTGTCATAAATTATGTCTCCAGACCTGTTAAGACACCATGTGGATTACGATCACTTAGTTAAAAATGCAGATTTAGGTGCCCCAATCCAGACAGTGGATCAGTCACTGGCATTTACAAACTAGAAGTTTAGACTTTCGGTCTACACTGCGCAGCATGTGGGATCTTAGTTCCCTGACCAGGGATTTAATCTGTGCCCTCTGCATTGGACGTGTGGAATCTTAACTGCTGGATCGCCAGGGACGTTCCCCTAGAAATTTGGATTTTAAAACACACGCCTGTAAGAAATAAAAACTTACAGTGGTGCATTTTCAAGGACAACTAGCCTAGAGTCTGCTGGTGTAATAGCTGTTAGGATACTTGCAAGGGAAAGGGAGAGACATCCAGGTGAGTTTTTGGGGAGACTGTTAATCCCATGGTACTTAGCCAGTGGGAAAATGGGGCAAAAACCCCACTGGAATGACTCTGGGTATGTCTGCCCACCAGACACCGGTTCCTGCAAGACTGCCATCATGGCCTGGCTCTGGCTGCACTTTGTGTCCCCAAGCCCACTCCTTGGTTTCGGCCGGCGGGCTTTATTTCCCACAACCCCACGCTAAAATACGTGGCTCTCATGTATGCTACTTGAGAACCACTGCTTTAGTGTCACCAACACGAGCATTAACACTTCCTGTTCAGAAGCTATAGACAGTAGCAGGTTGAGTCTACATTGTTCTGATTCTCTGATACACTGGACATAACTTCTTACAGTAAAAAGCTATTATAAACTTTAACCTGTTTGCATATCTGCCTAAAAATAGAAAAATATAAAGTTCAATTATATAATATCCTAAAAAAGTATACAGTTTTCCACCTGAAAATATATTCATATATTCATTCTGAAAAGGTACCAAAATAGCCTTGTTGGGATGATTTTGTATCTTTAAGAGATTTTCCTTCTTTCCTGTTTTTAATTGAGTGATTCGTCCTTATGGGGTTCCATACATCTCTAATGTCAATCATTTGCTGCTGTTCAGTCGCTAAGTTGTGTCCCACTCTTTGTGACCCTATGTACCTCATGTGACCCTCAGGCTCCTCTATCCACAGAATCTTCTAGGTCAGAATACTGGAGTGGGTTACTATTTCCCTCTCCAGGGAATCTTCCTGACCTGAGGATCAAACTCGAGTCTCCAGCGTTGTTGGCAGGCGAATTCTTTACCGCTAAGCCACCTGGGAAGCCCAGTGTCAATCATAGGTTATCATTTTATTTTAGCTCCATTTTTTGGCACCTTCGTGAGAGGCAGCTTATTTCCCCACTAGGTGGCGCTCTCTAGCTAATGCACTGGGCTTAGCTGCCTTTAAGAGTGCATCCATCTAAAAAAAAACCTCACAGCTGCATTAATTGCATTTATTACTCTAAGGGTAATTTTTATCCTCAGAAATGACTACAAAATTGGAAAGAATATACGTTTTTTTTTGTTTTAAGGAAAACCATTTATCTGAGCATAATCCTTGTTTATATGAGCACAATCATAAGTTGTGTGGAGAAGGCAATGGCACCCCAACTCCAGTACTCTTGCCTGGAAAATCCCATGGATGGAGGAGCCTGGTAGGCTGCAGTCCATGGGGTCGCTAATAGTTGAATATGACTGAGCGACTTCACTTAAACTTTTCACTTTCATGCATTGGAGAAGGAAATGGCAACCCACTCCACTGTTCTTGCCTGGAGAATCCCAGGGATGGGGGAGCTTGATGAGCTGCCGTCTATGGGGTCGCACAGAGTCAGACACGACTGAAGCGACTTAGCAGCAGCAGCAGTAGCAGCAGCAGCAATCATAAGTTGAATGAGGTCCAGAACAAAGGTTCTAAAACGTGGAGGCCAGAGAGTAGAGGTGGAGGTGAGCTTGTGCTGACGATGCTCCATTTCCTCAGGTATAGGTTATCATTTGGGCAAGAGCACCA
The DNA here is from genome assembly GCA_006408675.1 of Madoqua kirkii. Classification (NCBI taxonomy): domain Eukaryota; kingdom Metazoa; phylum Chordata; class Mammalia; order Artiodactyla; family Bovidae; genus Madoqua; species Madoqua kirkii. The sequence goes on along the minus strand of SJYC01141136.1, from coordinate 2,873 downwards.
GCCCAGTTGTAGAGGTCATTGCATCAAGCACAGACACACGGTATAAGGGAGAATGCCCCAGATGCATGGGTAGCTCAGGCTTGATCTGCTAAGAATCAAAGCTTGGATGTCCAATTCGGTGAGTGTTGTATGACAGCTAGAGATTCTAGATGCCACGTAACCATGTAGCTTCAGCTAGAGAAATACGTGTGCGATTATGACAATACTCCTCCCTCCATCCTTCTCCCCCAAGCCCTGAAAGGGCTGGGGAAGGAAAGAAATAGGCAGTGAACTTTGGTACCCAGGGGAGTTTGTGAGAGCTGACAGAAGCAATGGGAACACAGCCATGCAGGCTAGGTTCAGCGCAGGACATGGGCCCTGGGAGCAAACGAGTTAAAAGGCATGGGAACTAAGAATTCAGGCAGAAACCCAAGCAAATGGGCCTGTTTCAGGACTGCTGTGTGTCAGAGTACCTACTAGCATACTTTAAAAAAATTAATAAACTTTTTGGCTGCATTGCATTGTCGCTGCTGCGTGTGGCTTTCTCTAGTTGCAGCGAGCTGGGGGCTGCTCTTCATTGTGGTGCGTGGGCTTCTCATCGCAATGGCTCTCGGCTCACAGGCTTCAGGAGTTGCTGCGCAGAGGCTTCATTGTTCTGTGGCATGTGCGATCTTTAAGGATCAGGGATTGAACCCATGTCCCCCTCCATCGGCAGACGGATTCTTAATCACTGGACCACAGGGAAGTCTCTATCACACTTTTCTTGACCAGACCTCCTAGCCAGAAACCTGGGAACAGATTGCACTCAGTACCTGGGTACACCCCTTGCAAGTAGTAGGGCTAGGTGCTTAGGAAGGAATTATTTTGAAAGAGAAGAACGGCAACACATCAAGGCTTCATAATATTATGAAATGCCATGTTCAATTGTGCCCAAACCAATATGGCCCTAGGAAAGGGAGATGTTTAGAGTCTAAGAGAGCTCACACACACACACATACGTGTGTATGTATATATATGCCAATTCATTGGAAAAGACCCTGATGCTGGGAAAGACTGAAGGCAGGAGAAAGGGATGACAAAGGATGAAATGGTTGGATGGCATCATTGACTCAATGGACATGAGTCTGACAAACTCTAGGAGATAATGAAGTTCAGGGAAGCCTGGTGTGCTGCAGTTCATGTGGTCGCCAAGAGTTGGACACAACTTAGAGACTAAACAATGACAATATGTCTGAAATGAACACCCTCAGGCAAGGGAGTCAGAGAGATGTAGTTTTCACCCTTCTGGTCTCTGGAATGCAGAAGGACACAGAGGAGGTGGTGTCCATGCTGGGTGAGTGAAGATTCCATGTCTGCTTCACATGGACATCTTTGCTTGATTATCTATTCTACATATACATGTTTTGATATATTATTTGATATAATATGCTTTTATATAAAAAACAAGAATTTTTTTCTTATTTTTATGCAGAAAGTCCCTTCCCACTCAAAAATCAGGGATACAGACAGATCCTGACTTATGATGTTCTACTTAAGGTTTTTCAGCTTCACGATGGTGCAAAAGTGATATACACTTGGTAGAAGCTGCACTCAGATTTTTAATTTTGATCTTTTTTTTCAGGCTAGTTTTATATGGCACAATCCTCTCTTCTGGTGTAGGGCAGCAGCAGTGGGCTGGGGCTCCCAGTCAGCTGCGTGATCAGAAAGGTAAACAGCTGATTCGCTTACTAAATTCTGCACCCAGATAACCACTCTGTTTTCCACTTTTAGTGTAACAATCTATTACATGAAATTTTCAGCACGTTATTATAAAATAGGCTTTGTGTAATGTCACTTTGCCCAACTGCAGGCTCATGTAAATGTTCTAAGTGTGTTTGAGGGAGGCTGGGCTAAGCTAGGACTTCCCTGATGGCTCAGAGAATAAAGCGTCTGCCTGCGATGCGGGAGACTTGGGTTTGGTCCCTGGGTCGGGAAGACCCTCTGAAGAAGGAAACGGCAACCCACTCTAGTATTCTTGCCTGGAGAAGCTAGGATGTTTGATGCGTGTACGTGCTTAAGTTGCTTCAGTCGCTTCTTTTCGACCCCATGGATTGCAGCCCACCAGGCTCTTCTGTCCATGGAATTTTCCAGGCAAGAATACTGGAGTGGGTTGTCATTCCCTCCTCCAGGGGTTCTTCCTGACCCTGGGATTGAACCTGTATGTCTTGTGTCTCCTGAACTGGTAAGCAGTTTGTTTATCACTAGCACTTTCTGGGAAGCCCAGGGTGTTTGGTAGGTTAGGTGTATTAAATACATTTCTTAAATTGAAGTATAGTTGATTTACAATGTGCCAATCACCACTGTACAGAAAAGTGAGCCAGTTATACACATATATACATTCTTTTAAATATTCTTTTCCATTATGGCTTATCATAGGATATTAAATATAGTTGCCTGTTCTTTACATTAGGACCTTGTGGTTTATCCATCCTAAAAGTAACAATGTTTTTGAAAAGTTTGTTTTATAAATGTGATAGTTTGCATCTACCAACCCCAAACTCTGTCTAATCCTCTTTCTGCCCCCGCCCCCCAAACCCCGCCCAGTGGCTCAGCTGGTAAAGAATCTGCCTGCAATGTAGGAGACCTGGATTTGACCCCTGGGTTGGGAAGATCCCCTGGAGAAGGGAATGGCTACCCACTCCAGTATTCTACCTGGAGAATTCCATGGACAGTCCATGGGGCTGCAAAGAGTTGGACACGTCTGACTGACTTCACTTTCACTTTTTCTCTGGATATGTGCAGAGGAGTGGGATTTCAGGATCATATGATAGCTTTTTTTTTTAGTGTTTTTAAGGATCCTCCATACTCTTCTCCATAGTGACTGGACAAATTTATTAATACGTTCCCATAAACAG
>SJYC01141135.1:0-22864 GCA_006408675.1 Madoqua kirkii | reverse complement strand
CTTCATTTCACTTTTTCTCTGGATATGTGCAGAGGAGTGGGATTTCAGGATCATATGATAGCTTTTTTTTTTAGTGTTTTTAAGGATCCTCCATACTCTTCTCCATAGTGACTGGACAAATTTATTAATACGTTCCCATAAACAGTATAGGAGGGCTGCTGAGCATCCTTTAATATGTGTTCTGGCCATCTGTAGGTTTTCTTTGGAGAAACTGTCTATTAAGATCTTCTGCCCATCTTTCAATTGGGTTGTTTGCTTTTTTGTTGTTGACAAATGCATTTTTGCCTTATGATATTTTTAAGTGACAAAGGATTTATCAGGACACAACCCCATTGCAAGCTGAGGAGGATCTGTATTTATTTCTATCTTTTTTTTACTCCTTCCCTTCCTTCCATCTTCCCATCCTTTTTTAAAGCATTTAACTCTTCAATTCTTCTAGAACTGGTTTTGACTCATGATATGAAAAAAAAAATTGATGTTTACATTCCTTTTGTTAACCAAACATCTCCGTGGCTTCTACTGAACAACTGAAATTCTTAAACAGGAAGAGTTTTTTCAAAGACAGCAGATTCTGAGTTTTTAGCCTGTGGCTCTTGGCAATTGATGTCCTCAGGTTAAACAGAGAGTTAAGAGATTAGTTTTAGTATTTCAAAAGGCCTATCAGAAATCAGTTTATCCTTTAGAAAAAAAGTTTATCCTTAATAAAACTCTAACCATGTTTACACTTTTTCTTTGGCCTTGCTGAGTAACTTGTGGGATCTCAGTTCCCCAATCAGGGATTGAACTCAGGCCATGACAGTGAGGAAATGTTATATTTCTTTAAAAGTGCTGGCTTGTGTGTATTTCCAGAATACTCAGCACCCAGACCCAGTGCCTGGCAACCTGGCAAGTCTTCTAGTGATTGACTGAATTAAGTTGAATTCCAAAGATACTCTGGATGCTGAAAAGGCCATGAATTGCTGCATTATATAAGGAAATGGCAATCCACTCCAGTATTCTTGCCTGGAGAATCCCATGGACAGAGAAGCCTAGTAGGTTACAGTCCACAGGGTCGCAAAGAGTCAGACACGACTGAGCAACTTCACCTCACTTCTTCACCTTTCTCTAATGATGGAATTGTTTTTGTTTTGTTTTAACAATGAAGCAGCATGTGAGATCTTAGTTCCCATCCAGGGACTGAACCTGTGCTGGTTGCATTGGAAGGGCAGAGTCTTAACCACTGGACTGCCAGGGAAGTCCCTCTACGAATGAAGCTTTAAGGCCTTTTTGGAGGCAGTGAATCACAATGCTGTATATGGGAGTATATTTTTCTAGAGAGGATTCATTTTTTTTTTTTTAATCAGAAAATGAAAGGAAGCTTCTGAGACTATAACTGCCTCACCTCTGCAATTAAGAAACTTCGTCCTTACCAAGATATACTCCTGTGAATAGGATTTTGGAGAAAAAAAATCCTTATTTTATTTATGCAGTCACTCCTTAAGATCTAGATTTCAGGAAGGTGGTGGGTATATTTTTTAAAGAGGGAAATAAACGATCACTCCGTTCCTTGAGGACCTTAAAAAAGTGCTTCTCCCTTCCCAAGGTTATAGGTACAAAAAGAAGTCCAGATGGAAGATAAGAGCTAATAAAATTCACCAAAATGATGGACCAGCTGGAAGCATCATCTGCCCTCCCTGTTCCTAGTGACTGGAAAGTAGGTCTATTAAGCAGCCGCCGTAGGCTGGAGGTGTCCAGGAAACCTCCCTCCCAGGTCACACACCTCTGGGGTAACAGTCCTGGAAGTGATCCAGGCGCCGCAGGGGATGCTGAACCTCTGGAAAAGATCAAGCTGGGTAAGTATGCATTGGGCTTGGCTTGAAAAGTCTTCTTTATCACAGCATCACAGCCCACATGCTCCATGTCTGCCTCCTGGGGGGCCATCTCGGGGTGGTCCCCTTTGTACTAGCAGCCCTGGGTGTGTAAACTCCCCATCACACTGCATCACTAATCTTTGTGCGCACACGTGTGGACACACACATACACAGACACAGAGGCTTGCCTGATGACTGTTGTACCAGGGATTTTGTATGAAAAAACATAAAATCAAGAATCAGAACTTACAATCGTAATTTTGAGAAAAGACAAGCCAAATAGTCTATGATATGCAGGTGCATCTTCGAAATAGAGAAAACAAATACTGGAATAGGCTTTTCCTTTTAAAATCAATTTTTCACCCCAAAGGCCCTGTGCAGGGAAACTTGGAGAGACTGAGCAGGCCATCTTGCGTTCAGTGTGGGACAAGACTCAGTACCAAGGCAGATGTGCAAAAGACCACTAGATGGCGCCCCAGTCCTGGTAAATGATCCCCAGATTTTTGGGAAGGAGTTAGATTCTGGTATTAATGATGATATCCTGGAGGCAAAATAACACAATGCCTATTGATTCTTCACCTAGATAATTCCATCTCCACTCGAACAATTCCCTTCTGTCTGCCACTCCATACTCAGCCTTTTTTTTTAACAGGAAGCAAAAAAGAAATACTGATGTTCCCTCATTTGTTTAACTTGTGTTCCTGAAAAGATGGGTATAAACTCATTCACTGCATTACACACTTAAGGAAACGATTCTTAAATTATTAGCAGTGAGTCCCACTATTGGTAGTACATTGGCTGTGTGCTAGAAAAGCCTGGATGGGGAGTTGGAAGAGCCAGTTTGGAGACCTGGTTAGTTCAGAGATGTGACATTTGCCAGGGCTTGAGATCTTAGTGTCTTCATTGAGGATAACAATACTTACTTTACTGGTTATTTAAAAGACAAAAACAAGAGTGACAACCAAGAACTTCGTTATTCGCTGGTGATGCCGGTGAATATTTGCTGGTGAAGTCAGATGCGGAATTCATTTTCAATTATTCCAGGGGAGGGACTTCCCTGGTGGTCCAGTGGTTAAGACTTGGAGCTCCCAATGCAAGAGACCCAGGTTTGATCCCTGGTTGGGGAACTAGATGCCACATGCTGCAAACTAAGGTCTGGTGTGGCTAAATGAATAAATAACTAACTAAAATATTAAAAAAATACATTCCAGGAGGAATGGGGGGGATGATGAAAGATGACCTACGCAAAGTCTGAGAAGAGTGAGGGTTCATCATGCTGTTGTGCCTACCTTTGTGTATGTTGCAACTGTTTTGTAATGCATGATTGGAGCTAAGTCTTCTAGTACAAGGCCAGCATAAGGATAGTGTGAGAGGCTGTAAGTGCTAAACACTGATGTTTATCTTTTCTAGACTTCACTTGTCTATAAAATGAGGAGTTTGCAGCAGCTGAACCTTAAGATCCTTTCACCATCCATTCACTGCCTTCCTTCATCACCCCATCTAAACCCCAGCCCCATAACTGCATTCTCATTCTTTTTATTTTAGTTTTTGGCTATGCCACAGGGCATGTAGGATCTTAGTTCCCTGACCAGGGATCAAACCCATGGCCCTTGCGGTGGAAGTGGGGTGTCCTAACCACTGGACTGCTAGGGAATCCCCACTCTCATTCTCACATTTATTTCTCTCATAGCATTTATCACCACTAGTTTTTAGGACTGACTGTCACACCTACCCCACATACAGGTGGGGAGGGGAGAGGGGGCTGACTGTCACACCTACCCCACATACAGGTGAGGAGGGGAGAGGGAGCGGGTCTGTGTTGGACCATCTGCAACACGAGTATCTGGGGCTTCTGTGTTATCACTGGATGGCGTTCTCCTTCCCAGGCTCGATGTGGTGAAGGGATGTAGGACGCCAGCACGCGAGACCCTCAGACCTCAGCCATGGCAGCAGCAGCGTGGTCATGGGGTGAAGTTGTATGTGCTAGTCACTCAGTCGTGTCTGACTCTTTGTGGCCTCATAGACTATAGCCCGCCAGGTTCCTCTGTCTATGGAATTTTCCGTGCAAAAATACCAGAGTGGGTTGCCATGCCCTTCTCCAGGGTATCTTCCCGACCCAGGGATTGCACCTGGGTCTCCGGCACTGTGAGCAGAGTCTTTACCATCTGAGCCACCTGGGAAGCCCAGAAGTTGGGGGAAGGGTGAAAGGTGGAAGACGGCAGATGGAGGGGAGAGCCAAAAGGATGGTCTATAGAGTGCAGGTGAGCCACACTTTTAGGGACTATCAGAATAATTTGACTCTCAAATAGTCTAGAATTCCCAGTAAGGTTGAATCCAGAGAAAATGGTCTTTAAAGATTCCGTTTGCAGCTATTTTGCACTCTATGCTTGTGGGCCTGAGAAATACAGTTGTAACTCCCTAGTAGGACTGTTACGGTAGTCCACTGGTTAAGAAGCCGCCCTGCAATGTGGGGGACTTGGGTTCAATCCCTAATCAGGGAACTAAGATCCCACATGCTGCAGAGCAACAAAGCCTGCCTGCTCACCACAACTGCTGAAGCCTGCGCGCTCTGGACATGGCTATTGTCATTATCACTCGTACTATCGTCACTCTGATTATTAAATAGTAACACACTCCAGATACACTGAAATCAATTCTATCTTGACCCATTCTATTAATATTTTTCTAGCGGTGTACACACGCTATCACGTGCTTTCAGAGCCACAACTGAGTCCACACGCCGCAACTACTGAGCCAACTTGCATCATAACAAAGATCCTGTAGGCTGCAACTAAGACCCAATGCAACCAAATAAATAAATATAGTTTTTTTTATTAAAAAGAAATGTTCAGCGCAGTAATACAGGTAAAGCATTCTCATGGTATCTGGTGGAGTCTCTGATGAATATCAGCTCTCCTCACTGAAGCACTTGGCATCATGCAAGCTCTTGTAGAGAAAGGAAACACCTGGTCTGTACTTTCAGGAAACTTACATTCTAGTTGGGAAGAGAAAGCAAAGCTTTGACACGCAGGCCTGCCCTCTAGTGGGGAAGACTGTGTTGTATCCAAATGTCCAACTGTATAAACAGTCCCTGTTGACACAATTACATCACAGTTAAACATGACACTGAGCTTCCCAGGCGGCACAGTGGTAAAGAATTGACCTGCCAATGCAGGAGACGCAGGAGACACAGGAGATATGAGTTCGATCCCTGGGTCTGAAAGATTCCCCTGGAGGAGAGAATGGCAACCCACTCCAGTATTCTTAGCTGGAGAATCCCATGGACAGAGGAGCCTGGTGGGCTGTAGTTTACGAAGTTGCAAAGAGTCAGACATGACTGAGCCACTGAGTACAGGACAGTAAGCACATATACCAAACCGGGAAAGATGAAGGCATGTAAATATGTGTGATGGGAATTCAGTAAAGAGGCTGGGAAATACTCTAATTAAGGGCTTCAGAAGAGATTCTGTTTGAGATGAACCTTGCAATAAGAAAATGGGAAAAAAAAAAAAAGAAATGGGAAGGTGGGATTTAGAAAACTAAAGCACACAATAGCGTGTGTTCACGGCTGGAAAAATAGAATGGGTCAAGATAGAGTTGGTTTGAGTGCATCTGGAATGTATTTAATAATCAGAGTGATAAGAATATGAATGATAATGACGATAGACATATCTATCCTGAGTGCTTCCAGGGTATCAGACATTGTGTGTAATCTCACCTCATAGCAATTCTAGGAGGTGAATTATCAGGATTCTTTTGGCTGCAGGTCACAGAAAACTTACTCAAATCAGTTGGAAAATAAGACATGTTCTTGGCTGATGGAACTGTAGGGTGGGTTGTGGGTAGAGTTTCGTCACTGGCTCCGTTTCTCATCTCTCCGTGCACCCCCCAGGACTGCCCTGGCCATGTATCAGCTTCAGCCTCCCTCCTGACTGCATCTTATTCCTCTACAGTCCTGAGGAAGAGGAAAGAAGGGGATTCTGGTTTTCTCCTAAGACTCAAGAAGCTTGTTTTCCAGTAGCTGCAGCAACTGTTACCAGTCTTGTTGGTGTTAGTCTTGGCTTTTTTTTTTAAATTGATTCTGTATTTGGCTGTGCTGGGTCTTCCTTGCTGCACACAGGCTTTCTCTAGATATGGTGGCAAGCAGGGGCTACTCTCTAGTTGTGGAGAATGGGCTTCTCATTGCTGTGGAGAGTGGGCTACTCTCTAGTTGTGGAGAATGGGCTTCTCATTGCAGTCGCTTCTCTTGTTTCAGAGTGAGCACAGATCAGTAGTTGTGGCTCGTGGGCTTAGTTGCCCTAAAACATCTGGGATCTTCCTGGACCAGGGATCAAACCCACACCCCCTGCACTGGCAGGTAGATTTTTAATCACTGAACCACCAGGGAAGTCCAGTCTTGGCTCTTCTTAAAGAACGGATGGCACTGAGGCTGGAACCAATAGTAGCTGAGAGCCGTGGTGCTTACTCAAGCTACATCAGAACCCCCAGGATGGCTTGTTAAGGCAGAATACTGGGCTCTGCCTCCAGAGTGTCTGATGCTGCAGGTCTGGGATGGCATTTCTGTTATAACAAAGTCCCAGATGATGCTGTTGCTGCTGGTCCTTGAGACTTGCTTGAGTCAGAGTCATCTCCTGGGATAGACTTGGTAAGAGGCCAATCAAAATGCCTTCCATGGTCCATCACCATCTTTCTCTGTTGTACACACAAGGAAACAGAGCCTAGGAGATTTCCAATATCCATGTTCACATTTCCAGAAGGCGGCCCCGGGGTGGATTCAAACACAAGCAGTCTGATGAGAAAACCTGTTTCCTTCCCCACTAAGCAGGAGGCTGTTCTGACTGCAGAAGACCTCAGCAGTAGGGCATAGGAGGGGCCAGACAGGCTGTAATTATGTTATGGGGTTTATTAAAAGCCAGACAAAGGAGCTCAACTTGAAACTGTTGACACTAGGGAGCCATCATCAGTTCTTAAGGGAGAGTGTTTTATGGGATTGGTCTGGAGGTAAAGCTTCTATTATATTATATTATGCAATTCAACGAATAGTTATGTCGAAAGTCTTTTTTCTTTTCTTATTATTCCTGAATTGCATGAAAGTGGATTATTTTTTTTAATTTGAAGTCAGATGGAGATCTGACTCAAAAGTGAAAAGTTTTTCCTCTGTAGGAGTTGCTAAGTCACTTCAGTTGTGGCCTACTCTGTGCGACCCTATGGACTGCAGCTCTCCAGGCTCCACTATCCGTGGGATTCTCTTGGCAAGAATACTGGAGTGGGTTGCCATTTCCTTCTCCAGGGGATCTTCCAGACCCAGAGATCAAACCTGGGTCTCTTACCATCTACCTGCATTGACAGGCGGGGTCTCTACCAGTAGCGCCACCTGGGAAGGCTCTAGAAGAGTTAGGATTTTACATCACAAGCAACAGAATCCGGTTTCTATTTGCTTTAAGCAGGAAGGAAACTTACTAGAAAGCATATCAGGCAGCTCACAGAATCACAGAGAAACCTGGAGGACCAGAGTTTGAAGCTAAGCAGTCAGGAACCGTGCCGTAAACAATTCTGCGGAAACGAAACCTGCGTTGCTGAGTCGAGCTCCGGGTACCGCTGTGCGCTCCACGGCTGTGTTCTGGGTCAGAAGCCCACGGACTGGCTGCTCCGGCGCCAAAGGGAGACAGCGCCCCCTGTGTTCCTGCGCCTGCCTCACCTTCTCCAGATCCAGTGCCCAGGGTCCGGACATCCTTCCGCTGAGTCTCACGCTTGGCCCAACAGCAGGGAGGGTGGCAAACCCGGCGTGGGGGACCTCTGCGGCTTCCACTGGGGAAATCAGACTGTCTCCCGTTCAGACTCCTAGGAAGTTGCTGTGGACTGAGTTGTGCCCCCTTTCAATTCTTGGGGCTTCCCTGGTGGCTCAGTGGTAAAGAATCTACCTGCCAATGTAGGAGATGTGGGTTTGATCCCTGGGTTGGAAAGATGCCCTGGAGGAGGGCATGGTGACCCACTCCAGTATTCTTGCCTGGAGAATTCCATGGCCAGAGGAGCCTGGCGGGCTACAGTCTATGGGGTTGCAAAAAGTCAGACAAGAGGATGCAACACAAGGGAAAAGAATCTGAAAAAGAATATATATATGTGACTGAATCTCTTTGCTGCATACCTGAAACTAACACAACGTTGTAAATCAACTGTACCTCAATTTAAAAAAGAGTGGGTGAAGATTTGCTGATGCAGGATCTTCAGAAAGAAAGAGTGGGAGGATGAGGAAGAAGAGCCTTGCACGTGGTTGGATACTGAGGGCTCCCTGTGGAGGGTCTCTCCATCCACAATGATAAGCCAGGGTGTGCAGGGCCTGGATAGTCTCAGGAACCTCCAATCCCGACTGGCAGGACCAAGTTGGATCTAGCAAACACGTGGGCTTCTGGCAGCCAGAATTCACAAGCTCAGCAGCGTGCTCCGAGGGTCTGGGCTCTGTCCCAGGACTCACTCGCTACCAGCACCTCGGCTGCCTTGCCAGTAGGAAAGCTCCCAGGGTGAGCCAGGCATAAACAAAGACTTTGGCTGAGGGCACCTACTTTCTGTGCTGAGGTCTGCAGCCTTGGGTTTTCGTGTTTTCCCAGTTTGCACCTCTGTCATTCTCCACCTTGCCTTCTTCATTTCCTTTTCATAAGTAGATACCCAGCTCTTGTTTATGTCCAGCCATGTGCTAAGTGCTGAGGGATTAGAAGAGAGGCAGAGGGTGGGCAAGGCTACCCCTCAACCCCTTGCTGTAAGGACCAGGGATGCGGCTGGCGGGAGTGAGCATTTCAGCATCAGTGAGAAGATCCAACCAATTCATCCTAAAGGAAATCAGTCCTGAATATTCATTGGAAGGACTGATGCTGAAGCTGAAACTCCAATACTTTGGCCACCTGATGCCAAGAACTGACTCATTTGAAAAGACCCTGATGCTGGGAAAGATTGAAGGTGGGAGGAGAAGGGACAACAGAGGATGAGATGGTTGGATGGCATCACTGACTCAATGGACATGAGGTTGAGTAAACTTTGGGAGTTGGTGATGGACAGGGAGGTCTGGTGTGCTGCAGTCCATGGGGTATCAAAGAGTCAAACACAATTGAGTGACTGAACTGAACTGAACTGAGAAGAGAAATCAAGACAGTCTATAATCCAGTTTCTTTCTGTTCTCCCTTGGGATCTAGCTGATGATGCCACGAGGTCCTGTAGCTTTTGAAGTTCTTTAAAAGCCATTACTTAGCTATGTTTGGGCAATTGGAATATTTTATCCAACTAGAGAACCAAAAAGAAGGTGGGAGCTGGTGGTGGGAGGGGGGCAGATGGGGAGTGGGGGTGGGGCAGCGTTACTCAGAAGTGAAGATTTTGGAGGTTGCCCTTGTGTCCATCTCTGGCCTCCTGAGATCTGAGTTCCAGGACCTTCAGTGTGAAGTCCCTAGAACTCTGCATCATGAATCCTTATGTCTTGGCCCAGTAGACAGTCTGCAGCTAATTGTCCCACTGCTGCCCCACACATGCTGTGTGACTTTGAGTGAAGCATTTGCCTTCTCTGGATCTCTTTTCCCTCCCTGTAAAATGGAGTTAATAGCACTGACTTATCCCAGAGATTGTGCACAGGAGGTATCATTAATAAAACTTGTCATAAAAGTCTTTGCTTCCTCAAGTTTTAGGGGTTCAGGAAAGAGAGGGTTTGGGGGTTGTAGATGGAGCCCAGGGAAGGAGGGGGCTGCTTACAGAATGGAGGCAGGCTGTAGGGGCAGGGTAGCAGAGAACAGAGTCCTTGGCATGGGCTCTGGCCTCTGAGGTCTGGCTCTTTCTGTTGAGCTGCTCAGGCCGCCTGCAGCAACTCATAGAAATGACATCAGCTTCTTCCACTTTGTCTGTCAAATTCAAGAGTCTTTCCAACAGTGCTCAGATGGAAGTTGCATGCAAGTCACAAAAGAAAGTCAGACTTGGCTGGGGGTTTGTTTTTGTACAGAAAACAATGGTCAATGAAAGAGTGCTATGTTCTGCCTGGGTCAGGCTGAGCAGACTGAAGGAAAGACTGCCTGTCCCATATCTGTGTGTGCATGTGTATATACAAGAGCATAGGTGTACTATGTACGTGTGTCTCTGTGTACAGATGTGTGAATGGAAACATGCACGTGAGGATTGTATACACGTGCATGTGTGTCTCTGTGTACACACCTGTATGTATGGATGCACGTGCGTGTATTCATTGTATTGCACATGCATGTACATGGATGTAGACATGCATGTATGCACAGCTTATAGCACATGTGTACACATACGTGAACTTGCATATAGAGATATATCACGTGTACTCATGTATATGGGTACACGCCTGTGTATACATGGATAAGTGTGTGTATACAAATGTATATATACATGGACACTCATGCATACAGGTGTGTTAGTCACTCATTCATGCCCGATTCTTTGTGATCCCATGGACTGTAGCCTGCCAGGTTCCTCTGTCTGTGGGATTCTCCAGGCAAGAATACTAGAGCCAGTTGCCGCCCTTCTCCAGGGGATCTTCCTGAGCTAGAGATCAAACCTGGGTCTCCTGCATTGCAGGAAGATTCTTTGCCATCTGAGCCCCCAGGGAAGCCTGTACACACAGGCATGTGTGTGCACACCCACCCAGTCATGGCAGGAGGGCAGGTTCATGTCCACATGTCTTGTGCCTTTAAAGGGTTTGCCTCCAAGTCAATCAAGCCACCAAGCTTGTGTCTGGCAGACACGTGCCAGTGCTGACGGCTGGCGGTGGGTGACAGCATGTGTGCCCTGGGTTAGATGTGAAGGGGGGTTGCCCTTTGTGGGTCGGAGACCTGTGGTCACTTCCTTGAAAGGTTACCAAGCTAGCATTTCCATGCTCATAAACTTAAAATTGTCCAAGTTACTCATTATTCTTATGGTTGAAAATCTCAGAGATACCTTGAATATGTCAGACCCAATCCTAGTTTTGTATTTTATATTTGTGACAATTGGGTAAGTCTTTTTGAGTTTCATCTTATCAAGGTGACTTTTAAAAATATATCTGTCAGAGCAGCCCCTGAATCTTTTCTTCCACTGTTCTCTTTGCTGCTTTTTTTTGACTATTAATAGTTGAGATTCAGTGGATGAAGCCCAGGACTAAAAGTTGGCAGGCTCAGAAATTCAATCTCTGAACCAGATGGTTGTATGTAGATAGAGCTGTTCCCTGGAGATGCCTTGCCTTTGAGTGGTTACTTAGCCGTCTTAAATCTTAATTTTCTCATCTCCAAAATGGGGATGCTAGGCGGTCCAGTGTTTAGAACTCAGCACTTTCACTGCCACGGGACTGGGTTCAATCCCTGGTCAGGGAATGAAGATCTGTCAAGCTGTGTGGCTCAGTCATGAAAATAAATAAAGTGGGGATGCTAGTAGTAATGGCCTTATTGTTGTTGTTCTGCTGCTAAGTCATGTCTGACTCCTTGTGACCCCATGGACTGCAGCAATCTGCTTCCCTGTCCTTCACTATCTCCCAGAGTTTGCTCAGACTCATGTTCATTGAGTCAGTGGTGCCATCCAACCATCTCATCCTCTGTCATCCCTTTCTCCTCTTGCCCTCAACCCTTCCCAGCATCAGGGTCTTTTCCAATGAGCTGGCTCTTTGCATCAGGTGGCCAAAGTAGGACTGCTGTGAAAATTAAATTAGATATTGCCAAGCTTTCCAGCTGTGCCTGTGTACACTTTCCTGTGGGATTCTGAAGTCCTCCAAGGAGCAGGGGGTCTCCTGCTGGGTCATGAGCAGTGCCAGAGCCCTGGCAGTATGATGATGGGTTCCAGAGTGAAAAGAAAATGCAGGATCTCCTGTTAAAAAATTATTAGGTTCCCGGCATCTCCACCAAATAGAGATTCGTAAGAATTTCAAAGCGGTGACAGCAGAGCATTAAACCAAGTGTGAAGTCCTTCAAGCCAGTGGTCCTGAGTGCCGGCGCTGGCTACATGGGCTTGGAGCTGGTCCTGCCTGTAGGTATTGAGCACGATGAGTGACACTGAGTTTGAGTGACATCGGTACCTGTTCCACTGCAAGGTACTGAGGATGGTGTTTTGCAGAAAGTTTTCTCTTTCGTCTCAGGTTCAAAGGATTTGTAAACAAAACAAGCCACGTTCTATACAAATAAATAATACCAACATTTATTAGAGAATTATTTAGCTTACTTTCAATATATTAACATTAAAAGAAAAGAGAAATAGGAAAAAGCAGAGGCTACATCACCAAATTGGGTTTTAACCAACAACCAGAATCAAACAGCACTGGGAAGTTCTGTCGCAGCCATCTGGTGCCTCAGTTGGGAAAAGGTATCAGGCAGCACGTCCACTCCGTCGATGAGACTTCAGAGATTGCAGTTTGGTCCCACTTACAATCCCGGGACACAAATGGATAGCATCATCAATCCGTGAGCAAATAGTAGCTCTGGTTTCATGTTGATGCCGTTTGTTTTGTTGTGTAAAACGTGGAACGCTGTTAAGCCTGGGGCTTAGTTGGCCAGGGCCTCTCCAGGGGCTCAACAATTTCAAGTTTCAACCCCCATCTACCAATGGTGCCACAAGGCTGCACTCACAGCAGGCGGGCAGGGCATTCACAGGACAGGGCAGCGTCCAGGCAAGTTAGAAGCAAGGTCAGAGGCCTGCTCTGCTTTGTCTCTGAAGCCTAAGCAAGACAATGTACTGAATTTTCCTAACAAATGGTCACGTGCTCAGAACCCCTGAGATCCAAACCCATGGTAGCAGCTGGTGACCGAGTGTTCCTCTGACAAGAGGCCCCCAGGGCCATGGTGGTGTCCAATGTGCTGGTGGGGCGGTGTCTTGGGAGGGGACACAGGTGCTCTCGGTGTGCCCAGCTTCAGGTGAGGATCAAAATTTCACCTTTATCAAAGTGAGATGCTTCTATCTCTCTGTGGCTGACGTGTCTGTCCCTCCACATTCAGAACCATCTAAGCAGAGCGATTGCTCTTAAATAGCACATACTTCCTACACATTGAAATTTTATCATGATTTTGAAATATTTGCTATTGAAAAAGTTTGACTGGATTCAAAGTACTGACATTATTATAAGCAATGTCAATGTTACATTTGTCACTGAAAGACACTACAGATTGTTTAAACATAACTTCAACTGTTGTACATTTTCTAATGATCATTAAAAAAGATTGATTTCTTTTTTTTTTTTTTCAGGACTTGACAGCATGTGGTCTTGGAGAAGACTCTTGAGAGTCCTTTGGACTGCAAGGAGGTCAAACCAGTCAATCCTAAGGGAAATCAGTCCTGAATATTCATTAGAAGGACTGATGCTAAAGCTGAAGCTCCAGTAGTTTGGCCACCTGATGCAAAGAGCTGACTTATTGGAAAAGACCCTGATGCTGGGAAAGACTGAAGGAAAGACTGAACGACTGAACTGAGCTGAACTGACAGCATGTGGGATCTCAGATACCCCACCAGGGACTGAACGTGTGCTCCCTGCATTGAGAGGGAAGAGCCTCAGCCACTGGATCACCAGGGAAGTTTAAAGATTGAATGTTTTCATGATGTACTTGTGAGAACAAAATTTCTCTTCAACGGTGACCATCAAGAATTCAAGAAATCACCTTAAAAAAGTTTGGGTCAGGAACTGAGCATAGCCAGTTCAGTTCAGTTCACTTGCTCAGTTGTGTCTGACTTTTTGCCCCATGGACTGCAGCACGCTAGGCTTCCCTGTCCATCACCAATTTCTGAAGCTTACTCAAACTCATGTCCATCGACTTGGTGATACCATCCAACCATCTCATCCTCTGTTGTCCCCTTCTCCTCCTGCCTTCAGTCTTTCCCAGCATCAGGGTATTTTCCAATGAGTCAGTTCTTCACTTCAAGTGGCCGAAATATTGGAGTTTCAGCTTCAACATCAGTCCATCCAATGAATATTCAGGACTGATTTCCTTTAGGATTGACTGGTTGGATCTCCTTGCAGTCCAAGGGACTCTCAAGAGTCTCCTCCAACACCACAGTTCAAAAACATCAATTCTTCAGTGGTCAGCTATCTTTATAGTCCAACTCTTACATCTGTACATGATTACTGGAAAAACCATAGCTTTGACTAGATGGACATTTGTCAGCAAAGTAAGGTCTCTGCTTTTTAATATGCTGTCTAGGTTGGTCATACTTTTTCTTCCAAGGAGCAAACATCTTTTAATTTCATGGCTGCAGTCAACATCTGCAGTGATTTTGGAGCCTCCCCCAAATAAAGTCTCTCACTGTTTCCATTGTTTCCCCATCTATTTGCCATGAAGTGATGGAACCAGATGCCATGATCTTGGTTTTGTGATTGTTGAGTTTCAAGCCAACTTTTTCACTCTCCTCTTTCACTTTAATCAAGAGACTCTAGCTCTTCTTTGCTTTCTGCCATAAGGGTGGTGTCATCCACATATCTGAGGTTATTGATATTTTTCCCGGCAATCTTGATTTCAGCTTATGCTTCTTCCAGCCCAGCATTTCTCATGATGTACTCTGCATAAAAGTGAAATAAGCAGGGTGACAATATACAGCCTTGACTTATTCCTTTCCTGATTTTGAACCAGTCTGTTGTTCCATGTCCAGTTCTAACTGTTGCTTCTTGACTTGCATACAGATTTCTCAGGAGGCAGATCAGGTGCTCTGGTATTCCCATCTCTTTAAGAATTTTCCACAGTTTGTTATGACCCACATAATCAAAGTCTTTGGCATAGTTGATAAAATTGAAGTAGATGTTTTTCTGGAATTCTCTAGCTTTTCAATAGTCCAGCGGATGTTGGCAATTTGATCTCTGGTTCCTCTGCCTTTTCTAAATCCAGCTTGAACATCTGGAAGTTTTCGGTTCACGTACTGTTGAAGCCTGACTTGGAGAATTTTGAGCATTACTTTGCTATTGTGTGAGATGAGTGCAGTTGTGTGTTAGTTTGAGCATTCTTTAGCATTGCCTTTCTTTGGAATTGGAATGAAAACTGACCTTTTCCAATCCTGTGGCCACTGCTGAGTTTTCCAAATTTGCTGGCATATTGAGTGCAGCACTTCCACAGCATCATCTTTTAGGATTTGAAATAGCTGAACTGGAATTCCATCACCTCCCCTAACTTTGTTCATAGTGATGTTTCCTAAGGCCCACTTGACTTTACATTCCAGGATGTCTGGCTGTAGGTGAGTGATCAGACCATCGTGGTTATCTGGGTCATAAAGATCTTTTTTGTATAGTTCTTCTGTGTATTCTTGCCACCTCTTAATATTGTCTGCTTTTGTTAGGTCCAAAGCATTTCTGTCCTTTATTGAGCCCATCTTTGCATGAAATTTCTCTTGGTATCTCTAATTTTCCTGAAGAGATCTCTAGTCTTTCCCATTCTATTGTTTTCCTCTATTTCTTTGCATTGATCACTAAGGAATGCTTTCTTATCTCTTCCTGCTATTCTTTGGAATTCTGCATTCAAATGGGTATAGCTTTCCTTTTCTCCTTTGCCTTTGGCTTCTCTTCTTTTCTCAGCAATTTGAAATGAGCATAGCCATTTCAAGCCTGAATATTAAAAAGAAACGATCAAGGAGGCAGGCTCAAGTTTTCTCATGACATATTGGGAAGTTGGATACAAAATCAACATTTCATGTCTAGCCTTTTACTTTGCATTTGACTTTTAATCTTAATTATAAAATGGAAACTGAGTGTAACGGATTGTTTCAGATAGCACGCTGGAGGGGTATAGTTTATCCTGGTGTACCTCCCCAAGAGTGCTATATCTGCAGGATCATTTTCTTCAAGTGCTACATTGTTTAACTGTTGGGAAGCACATGTTAAGAGCTTCCTCAAACACAGCGAGCAGTCCATAATATTAGTTATGCTGTTAATATATTATTGTCATCATTCTACAGATACCAAGGATAAAGCTCTGGGCTAGTCATTAGAAATTGTAAGAGGCATGCTTCTATTATAAACTACCTGATGACTCTAAATGAGTCTGTTTATCTTTTTTATGTCTGCTTAAAATGCAGATAATATTACCTGCACATCCTGCCCAATGGGCAATGTTATAGGACTCAGATGAGAAACTCAGCATCCAAGATTGCTGAGAAATAGGAATTATTTTGCTGGTTCTGTTATTTTTCTTCCTCTAACTCTGTGCTCTTCCCTCACATGTGGCTATTTAAATGTAAATTAATGAAAATGAAATATCATCGAAGATCCCGTTTCTCAGCCATGCTAGCAGCACTTCCACATGTGGCTGATGACCGCCACACTGGACTGTGCAGCTTAACTACGCTTTACTCCTTAACACACACGTTTGCCCTCTTGGTTCTGCTTCTAGTCCCCTTTGTGGATTAGGTAGGGAACACTTAAGTTTTAAAACAGAGTCTTTATCCATAATAGCTATAAATATTAAAAACTCTGAGCTCTGCTCTCTTTGGAATGGGATGGTACCATTCCCAATGGGAAATGGACCCTGATGGTTTGTCCTGACCTCTCTGCAGTCTCTTGCCCAGACCCCTGGGTATTTTCAGACAATTGAAGGGCTGGGGTGTTGTAAGAAATAATGAATGGAAAGAAAGCTAACAAGGGTAATAAGGGTTAAATCTACACGTCTTCATGAGTGTGAATATTCTTGCCATCCTGTCATTGTGATATTTATTATTATCAAATATAATCACCCAACTTTCAATTAATTAATGTTTAATGATTTTTTTGTATTACTTTTTTCTCCCAGTTTTGAGATATAATTGATATACAGCCCTGAATAAGTTTAAGGTATAAAGATTTGATTTAAATATTTTGTGAAGTGATTATTGCAATAAATTTAGTGAACAACATCCATCATCTCATGTAAGTACCAATTTTCTATAATTTTTAACAGAAAAATATTTTTTCCCTTGTGATGAAAACTCTTAGGACTCACTCTCTTAACTTTCATGTATAACATACAATAATGTTAGTTATATTTATCATCCTGCTTATTATGCCCCTAGTACTCATCTTTTTTTTTTAATTTTAGTTTATTTTACTTCACAATACTGTATTGGTTTTGCCATACATCAACATGAATCCGCCACAAGTGTACACGTGTTCCCAGTCGTGAACCCCCCTCCCACCTCCCTCCCCATACCATCTCTCTGGGTCATCCCAGTGCACCAGCCCCAAGCATACTGTATCCTGCATCGAACCTAGACTGGTGATTCGTTTTGTAACTGGAAGTTTGTACCTTTTGACCATGTCCATCTAATCCCGCTGCCCTGACTCTCTTGAGCTTTTAATTTATATTACTCCCAAGGACCTTCAGATTCTTTCATACTTGTTAAATAAATTTCAAGTGGCAGCAGCCTTAAACTATTACCACAGCCACCCCCTTATCCACACCAATAATTGGGCGTCTGTTCCCTAACCATAGGTGAGAAAGGGTTTGCTGAAGATTTGGAATATAGGGTCGCTGACTGGTGAATATCAGTAGTCTGCTGGAGTCATTACTATAGCTACCAGGACACTTTGGTGAAAAAATACACGACTAGCACTGTGTAGCGGAGAAGGCGATGGCCCCCACTCCAGCACTCTTGCCTGGAAACTCCCATGGGCGGAGGAGCCTGGTGGGCTGCAGTTCATGGGGTCGCGAAGAGTCAGACACGACTGAGCGACTTAACTTTCACTTTTCACTTTCATGCATTGGAGAAGGAAATGGCAACCCACTCCAGTGTTCTTGCCTGGAGAATCACAGGGACGGTGGAGCCTGGTGGGCTGCCGTCTATGGGGTCACACAGAGTCGGACACGATTGAAGTGACGCAGCAGCAGCAGCAGCAGCAAGCAGCTCTGTGTAGTGTTTCAACTGTGGTTACACTGCATCCATCCCACTTCTTGATTTCATCCAGCACATAAAATTGTGTGCTAGGGTTTATTTGTGTGGTTGCCATGAGGGGAATCATCTCTGTGATGCCTTCTGGATCAAAGGAGCATTTCTCTTGTTCAGTCGCTCAGTCGTATCTGACTCTTTGCGACCCCATGGAGTGCAGCACGCCAGGCTTCCCTGTCCTTCATCAACTCCCAGAGCTTGCTCACACTCATGTCCATCGAGTCAGTGATGCCATCCAACCATCTCATCCTCTGCCGTCCCCTTCTCCTCCTGCCTTCAATCTTTCCCAGCATCAGGGTTTTTTCCAATGAGTCATCTCTTTGCATCAGGTAGGCAAAGTATTGGAACTTCAGCTTCAAGATCAGTCAATATTTCTCTTGGCTGTTGGTTATTATTTAGTCAAGTCAGCTGGGGCAGTTTGAGGAAATGATGGCTTTCTTCATTACCTTTGGAAAAGGCTCAAAATAGATTTGTATACTCTTTGAGGTCCCAGTGACCACATTATTCTTTTATTTACAGGAAGGAGTTGCAAGGACAAAGCTAATACAGTGCAGTTAACCACATGACCAACATCATGGTGTGAGCAAAATTTGTTATAGACAGAAATCTTATGCGTAAGGCTATTAAAGGCTTATAAATGTTTAGGAATAAAAAACTGACTTGGGTATACCTTTTCCTTTCCATTAATGGTTTTCCCAAGATATTGAGTGTGGTTCCCTGTGCTAGACAGTAGAATCTTTTTGTTTATTCATTCTATACTTAACAGTCTGCGTCTGCTAATTCCAAACTCCCAGTCCCGAGTACTTGAGATATATCTTTGCCAATATATATAGCCAATACTAGGTTGTATCTTTTATTTTAAAAATGTATTTATTTTTGGCTGCGCTGGTCTTTGTTGCTACATGCAGGCTTTCTCTAGTTGCAGCAGCGGGGGCTACTCTCTGTTGTGATGCATGGGCTTCTCAATGTGGTGGCTTTTCTTGTTGCAGCACAAAGGCTCAGTTGTGGTGCACAGGCTTAGTTGCTCCACAGCATGTGGGATCTTCCTGGACCAGGGATCGACCCTGTGTCCTCCACATTTTCAGATAGATTCTTATCCACTGGACCAGCAGGGAAGTCCCAAGCATTTCTTTTAGACAGCAAATACACTTCCGGTGAATAACTGATTTAGAAAAACTACCAGTTGTCCTCTTACTTTCCTATCTGACATTTATTAGGAAAGAACAGACATTTTAACGTAATTCCCAGCAGCCTCTGCTTCCTAAAACATTTCTGACCCACTGTTGGTCTATAGTAAGACCCTGTGTCCTCCACATTTTCAGATAGATTCTTATCCACTGGACCAGCAGGGAAGTCCCAAGCATTTCTTTTAGACAGCAAATACACTTCCGGTGAATAACTGATTTAGAAAAACTACCAGTTGTCCTCTTACTTTCCTATCTGACATTTATTAGGAAAGAACAGACATTTTAACGTAATTCCCAGCAGCCTCTGCTTCCTAAAACATTTCTGACCCACTGTTGGTCTATAGTATCCTTGATCTTTAAAAAGTCCAACTTTTTAAGCCTTGTTTCTGCTAGTTGTTTGGTTTCAACATACCCATACTCATTAGAACCCAGTTTTTCATTTGCTAGAAGGGAATAATCCTCCTTCCTGTTCTTACACGGATGGTGTAAGATCAAATATGGGATAGTATTGGGTTGGCCAAAAAGTGAATTTGGGGTTTTGGTAACATCTGACAGAAAAGCCTGAACAAACTTTTGGGCCAACCCTATAGATGAGAAAGCACTTTGAAAACATTAAAAGATGCAACACAAATATCAATACAACATGAAAGAACTTCCCTGGTGGTCCAAGGGCCAAGCCGCTAAGCTCCCAATGCCCTAGGCCTGGGTTTGATCCTTTTGGGGAACTATATTCTACATGCCACAATGAAAAGATCCCGCATGCCATAACTAAGACCCGCTGCAGCCAAATAAATAAGTAAACACATTAAAAAAGAAAAAAAAAAAGACCCCCATAGCTCCAGAAGTCAAGAGTTCTTTTCAGGGAGAATAGCACTCTGAGAGGTTGGATGGTGCCATCTACACTTGACCATCTTGAATTCCCAGAGGCCCTTGAACATCCTGGGCCAATAGAAGTGGCCGCTCCTCCTTGTTAAGGGCTGGTACTTTCCATTTGCTTAAGACAATGCATAGGTCTCAGTCCTTTGAGGCAGCACACACACCCCTCTCAGGACCAAGCCCCACCTCCAGTCCTGCCAGTAGGCAAATAAGTAAGGTCAGGTCCCAGCAGAATTTGGTCAGGGAAGAGCTGGGTCTGGTAAGACAGGAAAAGGACTGCCTGGAAGGAGCGGCAAGACCCAGGTACCATGTACTAGGAAGAGCCCGACAGTTTATATGAGGATGGAGTCTGAGGACACTGGATCAAGGTGGGGAGAATGTGAAGTAGGGTAAAGGAGAGCGTGTGAATTGGGAGGCACACTGCAGTATTAATACCTTGGCAAAGAGCCAGGAATCCTGGGACTTGGGGATCATGAGAGACACCGCTAACACACTTAGGATGGTTTGGGGGAGGTTTGCATAAGACAATGGAAGACAGAATCAAAAGCTTCAGTGAAGGCCTTCCCTGGTAGTCCAGTGGTTGAGAATCTGCCTGCCAATGTAGGGGGCACAGATTTGATCCCTGGTGCAGGAAGGTCTCACATGCCTCTGCACCCTGGAAACTGTGTTCTGTGACAAGAAAAGCTACAACAATGAGAAGCCCATGCGCTGTAATTAGAGAGTAGCCCCCGCTCACGGCAGCTAGAAAAAGCCTGTGTGCAGCAGTGAAGATCCAGTGCAGCCAAAGTTAATATATAAGTAAATAAATTTAATAAAGGTTCATAAAAAGCTTCAGTGAAGAGGGCATGCCACATAAGACTGAAAGACCCCCCAACCCATCATGTGCCCTGGGAGGACTTGGAAGGCATGCTGTTCACCAAAGCAATGAGAAACGAGCTGGCTGAGCTGGTGCGAGGGCTGCCAACACCACTGACATTCAGGAGGGCTTTTGTCTATTGGTCAGGGCAAATGGCAGGAGATGCTGTTAGGTGACTGGGCTTCCATAGCAACCGGGATGCAAATGTCCTTCAAGGGTAGGGCCCAAATGGAGGTAGGTAGTCATCGGAGGCATCATCAGCGATGCTGGAGGTGACATCATCCAGGGGGCTGGACCCAGGGGAGCAACAGAGATAATGAAGAGAGCATGGAGTTATGTCAGCGAGCCAGAGGGCCCCCGCATTTGTCACGTTGTTCATGTCTTCATAACTTGCTGAGACCATTGGCTCCAAAGCCCATCAAACTCAAAATTCTAAATTGAAAGCATCCAATTGCTTTCCATAGAGCCCCAGTAGATTTTTAGCTCCATAGAGCCTGCTCAGTTGGCATACCCTGCAAAATATCCCAAGTCCACGTCTGCCAGCCACAGATAAGAAGAATCTTGGAACTGTAACACTCCAGCACAGTTGCCCTTTGGAGCTCTGCTGACCCAGAGACCCCCTGCCGTGCTGCCGAGTGAGTCTCCCACACACCTAAGCCCCCTTTGGGTGCCCCCTCCCCTGCGAGTTCCCTTGCCTTTCTCAACCCTCTCCTTGGCTCCGGGGAGGTCTGCGCGAGGCACCCCCCACTCCCAGCCTATCAATGCGCTGCCCAAAGCAAGCACGTTGTGTGCTACTGCCCCCTGGTGGTCACATATTTTCCTGGGTTAGTCGCTTCAGTCCTGTTGACTCTTTGCGACCCCATGGACTGTAGCCCACCAGGTTCCTCTGTTCATGGGGTTTTCCATCTCAAGTGGGTTGCCATGCCCTCCTTCAGGGGATCTTCCTGACCCGGGGATCGAACCTGGCTGTCCTGTACTGCAGAAAGATTCTTTACTGTCTGAGCCATTATGGAAGCCCTTTTTCTTGCTCAGTTCCCACATCCTTCAACTGGTACAGGCATCCAGAGGGACAAGACAGATGAGCAGCCAGCAGGGGTATGACTCAGTCTGTGGAATAACTAGAAAGAAAGTATCGGTGGTCAGGAGGCTGAGGAAGCTGAGCTGAGGGATAAAGGTCATGATCCTGTGCCCTTCCAGACCCGAGCAGCTTCCAGACCTGGAACCCTCTGAATAAAGCAGAGGAAGAGTCCTCAGAAGAATGGGCCCTATGACACTGCGGCAAGTCTGTAATCATTGCCAGTGTCCTTCTCAAAAGAGATCTCAGTTCAATTCAGTTCAGTTCAGTCGCTCAGTCGTGTCCGACTCTTTGCGACCCCATGAACTGCAGGCCTCCCTGTCCATCACCAACTCCCGGAGTTCACTCAGACTCGCTTCCGTTGAGTCGTTGATGCCATCCAGCCATCTCATCCTTGGTTGTCCCCTTCTCCTCCTGCCCTCAATCCCTCCCAGCATCAGTGTCTTTTCTAGTGAGTCAACTCTTCTCATGAGATGGCCAAAGTACTGGAGTTTCAGCTTTAGCATCATTCCTTCCAAAGAAATCCCAGGGTTGATCTCCTTCCGAATGGACTGGTTGGATCTCCTTGCAGTCCAAGGGACTCTCAAGAGTCTTCTCCAACACCACAGTTCAAACACATCAATTCTTCGGTGCTCAACCTTCTTCACAGTCCAACTCTCACATCCATACATGACCACTGGAAAAACCATAGCCTGGACTAGACGGACCTTAGTCGGCAAAGTAATGCCTCTGCTTTTGAATATGCTATCTAGGTTGGTCATAACTTTTCTTCCAAGGAAAATTTCATGGCTGCAGTCACCATCTGCAGTGATTTTGGAGCCCCCCAAAATAAAATCTGACACTGTTTCCACTGTTTCCCCATCTATTTCCCATGAAGTGATGGGACCAGACGCCATGATCTTTGTTTTCTGAAAGTTGAGCTTTAAGCCAACCTTTTCACGCTCCTCTTTCACTTTCATCAAGAGGCTTTTTAGTTCCTCTTCACTTTCTGCCATAAGGGTGGTGTCACCTGCATATCTGAGGTTATTGATATTTCTCCCGGCAATCTTGATTCCAGCTTGTGCTTCATCCAGCCCAGCATTTCTCATGATGTACTTGGCATATAAGTTAAATAAGCAGGGTGACAATATACAGCCTTGACGTACTCCTTTTCCTATTTGGAACCAGTCTG
>SJYC01141134.1:0-25285 GCA_006408675.1 Madoqua kirkii | reverse complement strand
GCTTGTGCTTCATCCAGCCCAGCATTTCTCATGATGTACTTGGCATATAAGTTAAATAAGCAGGGTGACAATATACAGCCTTGACGTACTCCTTTTCCTATTTGGAACCAGTCTGTTGTTTCATCTCCAGTTCTAACTTGCTTTCTGACCTGCATATAGGCTTCTCAAGAGGCAGGTCAGGTGGTCTGGTGTTCCCATGTGTTTCAGAAATTTTCCACAGTTTATTGTGATCCACACAGTCAAAGTCTTTCGCATAGTCAATAAAGCAGAAATAGATGTTTTTCTGGAACTCTCTTGTTTTTTTTCGATGATCCAGCAGATGTTGGTAATGTGATCTCTGGTTCTTTTGCTTTTTCTAAAACCAGCTTGAACATCTGGAATTTCATGGTTCACGTATTGCTGAAGCCTGGCTTAGAGAATTTTGAGCATGACTTTATTAACCTGTGAGATGAGTGCAATTGTGTGGTAGTTTGAGCATTCTTTGGCATTGCCTTTCTTTGGGATTGGAATGAAAACTGACCTTTTCCAGTCCTGTGGCCACTGCTGAGTTTTCCACATTTGCTGGCATTTTGAGTGCAGCACTTTGACAGCATCATCTTTCAGGATTTGAAATAGCTCAACTGGAATTCCATCACCTCCACTAACTCTGTTCTTAGTGATGCTTCCTAAGGCCCACTTGACTTCATATTCCAAGATGTCTGGCTCTAGGTGAGTGATCAGACCATCGTGATTATCTTGGTCATAAAGAGATCTAGGGCCATTTATTTCAGTAGTTATTCTCAGGGGAATGGTAACAATTTAGACGTTTGAAGGACTATTGGATACATATTTCAAGTTGATACCTGGAAACCCAAAGAATCATCATGCCCCCACTCTGATAGAAGGGAGCATAGGGGAGCCTGGTAATATGTGGAGTTCTATCCTGGATCACCCATTGAAATGGGTCTGAAGAGTGAAGATCTCTGTTACATGTTAACACACAGCAGAGAGCATCTACCAGGGAAGAGGTGTTTAATAACCAAGTGAACACAAGGACTCAGCCAGCTGTCACCAGCCAACTTCTGACACTACAGGGCTGACACAGGGAGCACGCCCGGAGCATAGCCATGGTGGCAGAGATGCAGGGGCCCAAAGCATGAGAGTCTGTTTACAAAGACCGACCGCTGCTACGGCCCAGAGTCCTGCCTGCCAGCCAAGGAGCAAAGCTGAGTCTCTAGACACACATCCCGAAAGCAGATCAACCTTCCCCTCGGTGTAAAGTGGCCAGTGATTCATCCTGACTGGGATGGACTCATCACTGGGTTGTAGGTTTGCCTTTCCTGTTTGGAACGCCCGGAGCATAGCCATGGTGGCAGAGATGCAGGGGCCCAAAGCATGAGAGTCTGTTTACAAAGACCGACCGCTGCTACGGCCCAGAGTCCTGCCTGCCAGCCAAGGAGCAAAGCTGAGTCTCTAGACACACATCCCGAAAGCAGATCAACCTTCCCCTCGGTGTAAAGTGGCCAGTGATTCATCCTGACTGGGATGGACTCATCACTGGGTTGTAGGTTTGCCTTTCCTGTTTGGAATACTGAAGCCAACACCACTCTGTTTACACAGTATTACCCCAGCAACATGGGATCCTGCAGAACATCATATGAGACCGCGGGACTGAGCAGGGCACCCGGGTACATGAGCAGGGCACCCAGGTACATGAGCAGGGCACCCACTGGCCCAATCATATACTCCACCACCCAGAAACTGCTGCCCTGTGAGAGTGATTGAGGTGCCGGCTCCCAGATGATCCGGTATGAGGCTGGGGTACCATCTCCAGGATTCAGTATGATGCTGCCTTCAGCAATGCTGTTCTGTGGCACGGTGCTCCCCAGGGACAGAACACAGAAGGCTGCGAAACATGAAATGGAAGTTGAAGTGGCTCCGTGTGTCTTTTTCTTATTACCAGCGACCCACTTAGTGAACTAAGGTTTCTTTTCCTTGACACTCTAAGTGCCTAGAGGTCCCTGTTTCCAGAAAGGGGATGCTTTCACAGCAGAACTCTATTTTAAATTAATTTATCTTTGGCTGCATCGAGTCTTCATTGCTGCCCATGGGCTTTCTCTAGTTGTGGCGGGCAGGGGTGACTCTCCCCAGTTGCAGTGCATGGGTTTCTCATTGCTGTGGCTTCTCTTGTTGCAGAGGACAGGCTCTAGAGCTTGAGCTTTGAAGCTGTGGTGCCCCAGCCCAGTGGCTTCACAGTGTGTGGGATCTCAGGCCAAGGCTGTAACCTGTGTCCCCTGCACTGGCAGGCAGATTCGTAACCACTGGACCACCAGGGAAGTCCTCACTATGGAACTTTAAACTTTAAACTGTGGCTATTGCTTGGCCATCTGGGGCTCCTTGTGCTAAGAAACCAGCTGCCAAAGAAAGGGGCACCATCCTGCCTGGTGGGTAATTGACCCTGATCACTGGGAGAAGGGAGGCTGCTGTTACGTAAGGGGAACAGAGGGGAATGGATCTTTCTTATAAATGATCCAGTAGGGGAATCTCTTTGTACCCTAACCCTAACCCTAATTCTGATGGCAAACGGAAACATCCAACAGCCATAGCCTGAGAGAGGTATGGTCACCAGAGACTCGAAGTTCTCATGGATGAGGTTCACACTGACCAGTGAAGTGCTACTGAGGGTGAGGGGAATCTTGAATGGGTAGTAGAGGGAGATGATGAGTATCAGCTATGGCCTTGAGTCCAGCTGCAGTTTGTCCCAGTGAGTCCCCTCAGAACTTTCCAGATGGGATTGAACTTACTCTATGAAGGAGAGGGTGGAGCAGCACCATGGGTAGACAGCATCAGCCACTGTGGCCAGCCACCCGGAGCCCACCCCAGGCACACCCTCACTACTGGCCTTGCTGGCTAGTGAAGATCCACAGCGGCATCTCTGGGAGGGAATCGACCTTTATGGAAGGAAGCCGCCTCACCCAAGGTCATACCCTCCTCCCATGGCCAGCATATACTCTGTGAGCAGAGTATGCTGCAGTGAAAAGGCACAAGCACCTTGCTTTGTTCTGGGACATCTCTGCAGGGCCAGCCCAGCTTCAACATTCCCTGTGGCCCATCAACTTTTCCCTCTGCCCAATCTTCTCCTACTCAACACCATCTACTGTTTTTTTTTTTTTTTAATATTTATTCATTTATTTGGCTGCATCAGGCCTCAGTTGCATCATGTGGGATCTTTCATTGCCGTGTGCAGGCTCAGTAGCGGTGGCATGGGGGCTTAGTTGCTCCAAGGCATGTGGGATCTTAGTTCCCAGATCAAGGATCGAACCCACGTCCCCTGCATTGCAAGGGAGACTCTTTAACCACTGGACCAACTCATTTGAAGTCTCGCTCATTTACTGTTGACAAGATTCTTAAATCAGTTTCCTGCATCCCACTCTGCATCTCAGAATTGGTTTCTGTGGGAATCCAAGCACATTATTTTTTCTCTCATTCTTTCATCCTACTCTTTTCCCCTCTTTCTCCTCTTTCTTCTCCATTTCCCTTAGCACAGAGTGACCATATCTCCTTGTTTGCTGGGAAGAGTCCCATTTCATTCCTGCTGATCTGGTGTCTCACCAGATCAGTGTCTCCTTTAATTCTCAAAACGGTCCTGATTTAGACTCTACATGATGTGATCAAAATTCACTGAATTCATTCTTATTCATCACACACACATTCTTTACACTTATTATATTTTACTAGGTGCTGGGAATACAGACCTGAGTAAGAGATTCCAGTCGTCTGAGCACCAGACTCCAAATTCCTATTGAAATTGCCAAAAGAATATTATAATAAAAAGACACATTATAGCTGGAAACCAGAAAAAGGTGCCATTTTCATACAATAAACTTCAAGGAATTTCTCCAACATACATTACAGGTGAGACTGGATTGAGGGGAGAGTCTGCCTAGACAGGTGTTTCCTCTGCTTTCGTTTCACACATTTTCTTCAGATGAGAAACTATCCAGGGACCAGTGGAAGTCACCCCACTGGCGTGTCCTAATTCAGAGCAGTGGGAGACTGGAGATGGCGTGGGGGAACTCCCAGCTCTACCTGTGTTCCAGCACCATGCACTGGGCACGGCCAGATTTTCAGGGGGCACCACTCCCGCGCTCATCTGTTTGGGGTTGTATCCTAAACATGGTGTGGGCATCTGAGAATGGCAGAAGAGACCCTATATCAAAGGTCGCTGCCCCAGTTAACATGAATTGTCAAAAGAAACATGAAAAATCTCTCAGACATAAGGATGAAGCTCTTTAGTATAGCAGCCTCTAGCTGCAGCTGCCTGCCTATTTTCCATAGACCCCTGGAGCTTGAATCTAGAAAAGTTAAATGTGCAATTGTTCTAAGTGTTTCACTTCTTTCATCACTGAGTCCTGGAGGAGCTGAAGTCCACACAAGACTCCACCTCAGACTTCCTTAGTGGTACAGTGGATAAGAATCCATCTGCCAGTGCAAAGGACACCGGTTCAATCCCTGGTCCAGAAAGATCCCACTTGCCATGGAGCGACTAAGCCCGAGCCACAACTGCTGAGCCCAAGTGCCTTGAGCCTGTGCTCCCCAGAAAGAGGAGCCACTGCAGTGAGAAATCCCTGCACCACAGTGAAGAGCAGCTCACCACAATCAGAGAAAAACCAGCACAGCAATGAAGACCCAGTGCAACCAAATTAATAATAAAAAAAATAAATTATAAACTCCTGTTCCTTGAACACATAACAAAAATGGCTGAAATGCATCACTATCACATCTAAAAGATGGAGAAACTAAAGTACAGAAACGTGAAAAGACTTATCCAGGATCCTTGAATATACTTCCCTTTGTCAGAAGAGTGATTACTGGCTATGCAACATCTTTAGACATTTAAAAGAGAACTTGTAGTTAAAGAGAAAGAGAGAAATTTGATGAACCAGTGTAAAGACACTGGGAAAATGACACTTTTAAACAACTGTCATCACAATGAGAGTAGAGAATGTACTGGAAGTCAGCACTTAGAATCAACACTGTGTGAAAGGATTCTAAACAATGCTTGGGGATTATTATCAAACTGAAATGTAATGGTGCCAGTGATATCACTACAAAAATTATAAAATCCACCTATCATTTCCTCCCAAAAAAATTACTCTGAGAAATATGTTGGTCAACTGAGAAATGTATCTAAATGAAGATCTGAAGGTGGTATCAACTGTTTTCCTTGAGCAGGGACCATGTTAATGTTCTCTGTGTCATTCCAATTTTAGCACATGTGCTATTGAAGTGAATAATGTATCAACTATTGTCAAAGAAACTTTACTGGTAAAAAATTATTAGCAGCCCATGTCAAAGTTGTATTTCAAATTTGCCATGAGGGAATATGTCCTGAGCCAGTTACTTCAAAAGCTTGCCTCTTGGCAGAGAAATGGATAGAAAATGGTAGGTGCTGTGATAAAGGGATGCCAGTTAATGTTACCAGATTCTTCTCAAGGTCCACAACTTAGAAAGTGCTTGTGACCTCAGTGAAAGCTCTCCAAAAATTTCTCAAGGATGCTAATCATTTCTGAGAAGGAATTGTAAATTACATCACATACAAAAAGGAAGTTCTGTCCCAAATAAATTGGGACACTTTTCCTTCTTACCATGTTACAATGTAACCATCACGTTTTCATGGCTCACTTTAACAGAGAAAACAAAATCTAGACTGTGTTCAGTTCAGCTCAGTTCAGTTGCTCAGTGGTGTCTGGCTCTTTGCAATGCCATGGACTGCAGCATGCCAGGCTTCCCTGTCCATCACCAACTCCCAGAGCTTGCTCAAACTCATGTTCATTGAGTCGGTGATGCCACCCAATAATCTTATCCTCATCATTCCCTTCTCCTCCTGCCTTCAATCTTTCCCCCCAATCAGGGTCTTTTTCCAGTAAATCGGTTCTTCACATCAGATGGCCAAACTGTTGAAACTTCAGCTTCAGCCACAGTCCTTCCAAAGAATATTCAGTGACCCCACAAGAGACTGAGCCAGGCTTGCCTGTGAGTGTCCAGGAGTCTCTGGTGGAGGCGTGGATAGACAGTGGCCTGCTGCAGAGTCAGGGGTACTGAATACAACAGTTCTGGGAGCCGTAGTGTGCTGGCATAAGTCCTTTTGAAGAAGGTCACCATTACCACCATCACCCCTACCATATTCTCTGGTGACTCAGACGGTAAAGTGTCTGCCCACAATGCAGGAGACTCAGGTTCAATCTCTGGGTCAGGAAGATCCCCTGGAAAAGAAAATGGCAACCCACTCCAGTATTCTTGCCTAGAAAATCCCATAAAATAGAGTCTTTAAGAAATATCTGCTGAAAAGCTGACATTTTCCTCAGGTAACATGGAGCTGAGAATGTGCTTTAGGGATTGTCACGGGAGCTGAGCTATGGCACAGAACTGATCTCTAGGCCACTTTTGAGTGTACATTTGAGTTTTCCATATTTTCACAATACGATTGTCTATTATAATAATTAAATGAGAGCAGATAACCATTCTGAGGAAATTAAACCTTAAGTTTCTAGAGCTTCTATTGTTATTATATAATGAATTTTAAAAAGAGTTTGTTAAGGGATATATTGGAGAAGGCAATGGCACCCTACTCCAGTACTCTTGCCAAGAAAATCCCATGGACGGAGGAGCCTGGTAGGCTGCAGTCCATAGGGTTGCAAAGAGTCGGACACAACTGAGCGACTTCTTTCACTTTTCACTTTCATGCATTAGAGAAGGAAATGGCAACCCAGTCCAGTGTTTTTGCCTGGAGAATCCCAGAGATGGGGGAGCCTGGTGGGCTGCCATCTCTGGGGTCGCACAGGGTCGGACATGACTGAAGCGACTTAGCAGCAGCAAGGCATATATACTTTATGTATATATATAGTGTGTGTGTGTGTATATATATGTATATACACACCTTATATATAAAGTATATAATCAGTTCAGTTCACTCAGTCGTGTCTGACTTTGCGACCCCATGAATCACAGAACGCCGGGCCTCCCTGTCCATCACAATCTCCTGGAGTTCACTCAAACTCATGTCCATCAAGTCAGTGATGCCATCCAGCCATCTCATCCTCTGTTGTCCCTTCTCCTCCTGCCCCCAATCCCTCCCAGCATCAAAGTATTTTCCAATGAGTCAACTCTTCGCATGAGGTGGCCAAAGTATTGGAGTTTCAGCTTTAGCATCATTCCTTCCAAAGAAATCCCAGGGTTGATCTCCTTTAGAATGGACTGGTTGGATCTCCTTGCAGTCCAAGGGACTCTCAAGACTCTTCTCCAACACCACAGTTCAAAAACACCAATTCTTCAGTGTTCAGCTTTCTTCATAGTTCATTTGTTTCAAATTCTCATGGCCTTTCTAGCTGAGCCTTTCTCTTGTAGGCTGTGTTGACTGTTCCCTCCTCTAAATCCACATCATTCTGTTCAAACACTGGGTTCCTTGCATGATGTCATAGTCTGAAATTTGCTTCTTTTTTACTTAATTATAAATATGTATCTCAATTTTTCCCTCCAGTCTGTGAACTTCTTGTTAATATGGACCCATCATAACTAGCAATCATAAAACACCACTTCTCTGACTTCATTTCCACCCATTCTGTGTTAGCTTTAGATTATGTCTTTTGGATGATTCTAGAAACTCCGGTATGGCATCTCATGTGTACCTCAGACAAGATTTCTGAGAACTCCAAGCGCAATTTTCTTCTTTCTTTCCAAATATGCAAATAGCACTGATGCCTGGCAAAAGTTCTGCTATTGAATTTCAAGGATGCTGTTATCAGCAAGAAACATGTTATCTCATGTCACTGCAAAATTTCTGATGATATATCATCTTTTAGAGGGCACTGGCCTTTTGTAATAATGGAAGAAGCTCCTTCCAGTTTTGTTGTGTATGCATTATTGTCTTATTGCTCTTTAAAGGTTCAGTGAAATATTACTGCAAGTTTCTCCTAACCATAACTTTCATCCTCTTGCTCTTAGTCTCACTCAGTTGTCCTTGAGGACTAGGATGGTGAGCAGTACACTTGGGGATAATTTTTTGAATCCTAATTTATAGTTCTGTGTACTGGGTCATGCCCTATATATGAAGACTCCTTCATGTCTTGGGCATTTTAGGCTGACAGACCGGTCCTCTTCTGTTTGGCACTCTACTCTTTAAGTCAAGGTAGCCTGAACTCACAAAAATGTTAAAACTGCCTTTTTTTTTTTTTCCACAGAGCATCTGTTTTTGGACATTCTCTCCTTATCAGCAATCTGTGACCCCAAGCTGTTAATAAATAATCAAGAGAAATTTAAATTGTGATCACATTAACAACCCATCAGCTTAAGCCCATCTTCAACTAGTCCACGTTACCTGTGAGCCTGGACAAAAAGGGCATTGCTTACCTTTGTGTGTCTGTAGAACCTGGATACAGTAGTGATGAAGCATGTTCAGTTCAGTTCAGTTCAGTCGCTCAGTCGTGTCCGACTCTTTGTGACCCCATGAATCACAGCACGCTAGGCCTCCCTGTTCATCACCATCTCTTGGAGTTCACTCAGACTCACGTCTATCGAGTCTGTGATGCCATCTAGCCATCTCATCCTCTGTCATCCCCTTCTCATCCTGCCCCCAATCCTTCCCAGCATCAGACTCTTTTCCAATGAGTCAACTCTTCGCATAAGGTGGCCAAAGTACTGGAGTTTCAGCTTTAGCATCATTCCCTCCAAAGAAATCCCAGGGCTGATCTCCTTTAGAATGGACTAGTTGGATTTCCTTGCAATCCAAGGGACTCTCAAGAGTCTTCTCCAACACCACAGTTCAAAAGCATCAATTCTTCAGCAGTCAGCTTTCTTCACAGTCCAACTCTCACATCCATACATGACCACAGGAAAAACCATAGCCTTGACTAGACAGACCTTAGTTGGCAAAGTAATGTCTCTGCTTTTGAATATATTATCTAGGTTGGTCATAACTTTTCTTCCAAAGAGTAAGCGTCTTCTAATTTCATGGCTGCAGTCACTATCTGCAGTGATTTTGGAGCCCCCCAAAATAAAGTCTGACACTGTTTCCACTGTTTCCCCATCTATTTCCCATGAAGTGATGGGACCGGATGCCGTGATCTTTGTTTTCTGAATGTTGAGCTTTAAGCCAACTTTTTCACTCTCTTTCACCTTTATTAAGAGGCCCTTTAGCTCCTCTTCACTTTCTCCCATAAGGGTGGTGTCATCTGCATATCTGAGGTTATTGATATTTCTCCCAGCAATCTTGATTCCAGCTCGTGCTTCTTCCAGCCCAGCGTTTCTCATGATGTACTCTGCATATAAGTTAAATAAGCAGGGTGACAATACACAGCCTTGACGTACTCCTTTTCCTATTTGGAATCAGTCTGTTGTTCCATGTCCAGTTCTAACTGTTGCTTCCTGACCTGCACACAGATTTCTCAAGAGGCAGGTCAGGTGGTCTGGTATTCCCATCTCTTTCAGAATTGTCCACAGTTGATTGTGATCCACACAGTCAAAGGCTTTGGCATAGTCAATAAAGCAGAAATAGATGTTTTTCTGGAACTCTCTTGCTTTTTCCATGATCCAGTGGATGTTAGCAGTTTGATCTCCGGTTCCTCTGCCTTGAGCAGCTGAAAAATTTACTTTTGAGGATCCTGAATGGATATATTTGTACATATTGCTGAAAGCAAAACTGTCTCATAAAGCTTATTAAAGCAAGTTAAAATAATAAGTTGGACTTATTTTTTGCAGTGCTTAGCTATTTTAATACATTTCAATTGTTTGGGTATTTTCAAACTATCCTGAAGATTGTGTTCATTCTTCCACTTTACTCACAAGACCTGACCACAGTGTCCATGGCAGGCTCAGAGCCTCTCACAGTAAGTGAGAATATTTCTGGAATCTCTTGTATTTACTCACTGTGACATTTTTAGAGAAATTTTTTTCTCTTATCTTCCATCCACAGTTACTGTGCATGAAGACATCAACTATTGTGTCATTTAAGATTTAGAGGATATCACAGAGAAAGGAGGTGACCTTCCTGCCCCATCCTAAACAATGCCTTATTAGATGTGTTAGATGTCTTTAAACACTAATGAAAAACTCAATTCTGGATCAAGTTGTTAGGTTACAAATCTGAGTTTTCATTTACTTACTGAGTGGAAGATACCACCTTCATTTCATGCTGTCCTGTGAGAGGCTGAATCAGGTTTATACCAGGGTAGGAATAGGAGAAAATGGTCAAAAGTGAGGGGTTGATCATGGTAGAGGGTAAAAGTTCTAAAAAGAGGATTTTAGAACTGTTTTTTTTTTAAAATTTATTTATTTTTAAATTTTATTTTACTTTACACACTGTATTGGTTTTGCCATACATCAACATGAATTCACCACGGGTGTACATGAGTTCCCAATCCTGAACCCCTCCTCCCACCTCCCTCCCCATACCATCTCTCTGGGTCATCCCAGTGCACCAGCCCAAAGCACCCTGTAACCTGCATCGAACCTAGACTGGCAATTCGTCTGTTTTGAACAAGCCTTGCCCAAGTAGTTATTTAAAGATGTTTTTGGAATGAATATATGCATTAATGGTGTGTGCAGTGCCAGACACCTGGGTTCGATCTCTGAGTCAGGAAGATCCCCTGGAGAAGGAAATTGCTACCCATCCCAGTATTCTTGCCTGGAGAATTCCATGGATGGAGAAGCTTGGCAGGGTACAGTCCATGGGTTGAAAAGATTCAGACCTGACTGAGCAACTTACAGACACACAATGATGTGCGTAGTGGGTCAGCCTGAACAGGTGGGCTAGAGGGATCCCGGAGGTGAGGGGAAAATTCAGACTTTAGGTGCAAGAGGGAGGAATTTGATCAGCAGAGAAAGAGAAGTGCTGGAATTAGGGAGGGACTAAAGATGAACCTCATCCTCTGGAGACTGTTCTCAGAGGTGTCTACTCCTGTGCTCCTTTCACTAGTCACACTGTCTCCATCGGAACCAGATCTCTTTAACTAGCAGAAAATATTTCCTGCCATCACCCTAATGGAATTTTGGCCACTTAGGGAGGACAAAAGCTTTAAAAACCCAGTATCTATCTGTGATACCCTTATTTCATTCCAGGTGTCAACTTTCTGCAATGAGAGGATTTATGCGAAGTTATAAGATGTCCAAATCCTCAGTGTTATAAAAGGAGGGAAGAGAGACCTTACTGATAAACTGTGCAAGGTAACTGGACAATTGCATCTTCAGGAGAGTAGTGATACTTGAGTCCCCTCAGGAAAAGGAGGTACCATTCCAAGGAGTGGGAAGTTACCATCTCTAGCTCAGGGGCGGGGTGCGCGTAGAAGGAGCCTTAGACTCCTGACTGAATGGAATGCATCACCAAGTGGCAGCTGTTAGGAGTGGAAGAGAGGATCATCAGCAGATTAAAACACACAGAAACATTCCAGGAAGAAAAATTTGGGACCGTCAGAAAATAAAGGAGGATATTACCATATTTTTGATATTTCTGGAGGAAGCAGCTCTTGTGTTTTCTGTCTTCCCTGCCACAGGCTGACATCAGTGGTAAAGTCTCCCCATAAATGGACCACTTTCACAGGAGTTGGACACTTCACATACAAGATAGCCTTTTCTCTTTGTTTGCAGTGAGTGATGGGGAATAGTGTAGTTCAAGCTCTAGAAGTACTGGAAATGTTAGGATTACTCAGGATTATTCTTCTGTATGTCTTAGAATGGTGTCCTTCTGCAATGCAGGCCACTATATGGAAATGCAAAAACAATCTCACTAAAGAAGCTCAAATTCTGTACAACTGGCATGTATTTCTTTAACATCTCACATGATATCAAGTGCAACAAGATGCTTTTTAAATTTTCTCTGGGATTTTGAATGTTCTTCCAAGAGGATCACCTGCAAAAACATCTTTAGTAGATCCAATAGGAAGCCATGGTTTTTGTCAGGCACCCAGGAGAAGCTGGGCCTTTGTCCTGTATTCCCTGAAGCCTCAGCCTGAAGCCAAGCTCTGGACTCACTACCTTACAGTTTCCAGTTAACTGGAAATTTAAATTTATTAGGAGGCACATGGATTCTCTTCAGGGATCTATTTGAAATTTATCCTAAAGGCAATGATTAAAAGTCTAGAAAAGCTATATTATTAGGTTAGTTAGGACTATAAAAGGGAGAATAAAAAATGAATAAAGAATTAATGAATATGCTGGAAAAGGAACATTTTCCTCATGACCATGTGGAGTTGAGAATACCTTTCAGAAATTTTCAGTGGTGCTGAGCTATGACATCTCACTGATATCCAAGTGACTTTTTAGTATTGGTAAGAGTTTAATTCATACAAGATGTTCATTATATCAATTAATTGAGAGGAGAGAACATCACCCTTGGAAAATTATTAGGTGGGCCTAGATTTTGTAGAGTTTCTATATTCCAAGCATACAATATAATTTTAACTAGTATATGAAGGAGTTAACAGTTCAAGAATACATGAATTAGTATTAATTTCTGTTGTGCTTAGTTGCTTAGTCGTGTCTGACTCTTTGCGATCCTTTGGACTGTGTTTTTCAGGAAGAATACTGGAGTGGGTCACCATTTCCTCCTACAGGGGATCTTCCCGAACCAGCAATCAAACTCATGTCTTCTATGTCTCCTGCATGTAGGTAAAATCTTTACCTGGTGAGCCATTGGGGAAGCCCAATAATTTTATCTTATGTGCTATTAAAATGTCTAGTTAATATTTTTTATTTCTTTTCTGGGATATGTTAGATGAAACATTTCAACATTTTAATGGGATTTCATTTTTCTTTTTCAGTCATGTCTGACTCTTTGTGACCCCATGGACTGTAGCCTATGGGATTTACATACAACTAAAACATACAAATAATGTGTCTCCAATGGTCAACATATGTGGTCAACATTTGTTTAGCAAGTACCTCATTATTTTGGTATTAACAGATCATGGAACTTCAAGATAAATATTATGTATTTCTTGTCATCTAATTAAGACCTCCTAGGTGGAAATAGGGACTTGCCTGATGGCTCAGTTGGTAAAGAATCTACCTGCAATGTAGGATATATGGGTTAAACCCCTGGGCTGAAGAGATCCTCTGGAAAAGGAAATGGCAACTCATTCCAGTATTTATCTCTGGGAAATCCCATGGATAGAGAAGCTTGGTGGGCTGCAGTTCCTGGGGGTCTCAAGATTTGGACATGAATTAGCAACTAGACAACCACCACCAGGTGGAAATAGGCATTAATTTTGTGATTTCCTCCTCTTGAGATATGTTAAACCCAATTTGATCTCATTCTTTTACATTTGATGACATGTTAGCAAATAGATGAGGAAACAAACCTTATTCTAGTAATAGAGGCCAATTTGGCTTAATTTTTTGAAAAAGTACAAGTATAAAGTATACTTTAAGAAGTATAGTTGATTTACAATGTTATGTTAATTTCAGGTACACAACACAATGATTCAGTTTATATATCACTTACTATGATAATCTCTAGATTTGTCCATGTTGCTGAAAAGAGCATTATTTCATTCTTTTTTATGGCTCCTTAATATTTTCATTATATGCTGTGCTGAGCTTAGCCAGTCAGTCATATATGACTCTTTGGGATCCCATGGACTGTAGTCCGCCAGGCTCTTCTGTCCATGGGGATTCTCCAGGCAAGAATCCTGAAGTGGGTTGCCATGCCCTCCTCCATGGGATCTTCCCAACCTAGGGTTCAAACCCAGGCCTCCCACGTTGCAGGTGAATTCTTTACCATCTGAGCCACCAGGGAAGCCTAAGAATACTGGAATGGGTAGCCTATCCCTTCTCTAGGGGATCTCCCTGACCCAAGAATCAAACCAGGGTCTTCTGCATTACAAGCAGATTCTTTGCCAGCTGACCTATTAGGGAAGCCTGTACACACACACATACACACACACACACACACACACACACCCCACATCTTCTTTATCCATTCATCTGTTGATGGATGTTTAGGTTGCTTGCATGTCTTGGCTATTGTGACTAGTACTACTGTGAACCTTAGGGTCCATGTATATTTTCAAATTAGAGTTTCTCTGGGTGTATGCAATACCAAAGTGAGATTGCTGGATCACATGGTAGTCAGCAAAACAGTCTGAAATGCAGTACTTTGGTGCAGTCTTAAAAATGACAGAATGATCTCAGTTCATTTCCAGGGCAAACCATTCAATGTCACAGTAATCGAAGTCTATGCCCAAACACTAATGCAAAAGAAGCTGAAGTTGAATAGTTCTAAGAAGACCTACAAGACCTTCTAGAATTAATTTGAAAAAAAA
Organism: Madoqua kirkii; assembly: GCA_006408675.1. Lineage (NCBI taxonomy): Eukaryota > Metazoa > Chordata > Mammalia > Artiodactyla > Bovidae > Madoqua > Madoqua kirkii. The sequence continues at coordinate 10,991 of SJYC01141134.1, read as the reverse complement.
AAAAGATGTCATTTTCATCATAGGGTAAACCTTAGGGTCCATGTATATTTTCAAATTAGAGTTTCTCTGGGTGTATGCAATACCAAAGTGAGATTGCTGGATCACATGGTAGTCAGCAAAACAGTCTGAAATGCAGTACTTTGGTGCAGTCTTAAAAATGACAGAATGATCTCAGTTCATTTCCAGGGCAAACCATTCAATGTCACAGTAATCGAAGTCTATGCCCAAACACTAATGCAAAAGAAGCTGAAGTTGAATAGTTCTAAGAAGACCTACAAGACCTTCTAGAATTAATTTGAAAAAAAAAAAAAGGTGTCATTTTCATCATAGGGTATTGGAATGCAAAAGTAGGAAGTCAAGAGATACCTGGAGTAACAGGCAAGTTTGGCCTTGGAGTACAAGATGAAGCAAGGCAAAGGCTAGCAGAGTTTTGTCAAGAGAACACACTGGTCATAGCAGACAGCCTCTTCCAACAGCAAAAGAGAAGACCACACATGGACATCACCAGATGTGATGTACTGTGCTGTGCTTAGTTGCTCGCTCGTGTCTGACTCTTTGTGATCCCATGGACAGTAGCCCACCAGGCTTCTTTGTTCATGGGGATTCTCCAGGCAAGAATACTGGGTTGGGTTGCCGTGCCCCCACCAGGGGATGATCCCAATCCAGGGATCAAACTGAGATCTCCCACGTTGCAGGTGGATTCTTTACCATCTGAGCCACCAGAGAATCCCATCATCAAACAGTCAATATGGAAATCAGTTTGGTTATATTCTTTGTAGCTTAAGATGGAGAAGCTCTATACAGTCATCTCAGACAAGGCCTGGAGCTGACTGTGGCTCAGATCATGAGCTCCTTGTTGAAAAATTCAGACTTAAATTGAAGAAAGTAGAGGAAACCGCTAGACCATTCAAATATGACCCAAATCATATACTTTATGATTATACAGTGGAGGGGACAAATAGATGAAAGGGATTAGATTCAAGGGATAAGACAGAGTGATGGAAGAACTATGGATGGAGGTTCATAACATTATATAGGAGGTGGTGACCAAAACCATCCCAAAGAAAAAGAAAAGCAAGAAGGCAAAATGTTTGTCAGAGGAGGCCATACAAATGGCAGAGAAAAGAAGAGAAGTGAAAGGCAAAGGAGAAAGGGAAAAATATACCAACTGAATACAGAGTTCCAGAGATTAGCAAGGAGAGATAAGAAAGCCTTTTTAAGTGAACAATGCAAAGAAATAGAGGAAAGCAATAGAATGGGACAGACTAAAAATCTCTTAAGAAAATTGGAGATACCAATTGTACAGTTTTGAACACTCTTTAACATTGCCTTTCTTTGGGGTTGGAAAGAAAACTGACTTTTTCCAGTCCTGTGGCCACTGCTGAGTTTTCCAAATTAGCTGGCATACTGAGTGCAGCACTTTAACAGCAGCATCATCTTTTAGGATTTTTAAATAGCTCAGTTGGAATTCCATCACCTCCACTAGCTTTGTTTTTAGTGATGCTTCCTAAGACCCACTTGACTTCACACTCCAAGACATCTGGCTCTAGGTGAGTGATCACACTATCATGGTTATCCAGGTCATTAAGGCCTTTCTTGTACTGTTTTTCTGTATATTCTTACCACTTCTTCTTAATCTCTTCTGATTCTGTTAGGTCCCTGCCATTTCTGTCCTTTATTGTGTCCATCTTTGCATGAAATATTCCCTTTCATGAATATTCCTTTGCATGAAATACTCCCTTACCCATTTATCTGGCTTCTGTTATACAATGTCTATGGAATTTATCTACTTGTTTGCAGTTTTAAAATTTTAGTGTGTAATATTTCATTGTATAAATATGCTACATGTATACATGTATTTACCTGTTCTCCAGGTAATGGACATTTGGGTGTATTATAATTTTTGGTTACAATAATAAACTGTCATAAATATTCTGTTAACATCTTTTCTGAATATGTTTGCTCATTTCTCTTCATGCTTACTTAGAAATGTAATTTATGGATCTTAGAGTAGATGAATGGGTTTCCTATATGGCCCTAGTAGTAAAAAATACCTGCCTTCCAATGCAGAAGACTTAAAAGAAGTGAGTTTGATCCCTGGGTCAGGAAGATCCCCTGGAGGAGGGCATCTCAGTGCACTCAAGTATTCTTGCCTGGAGAATCCCATGAACAGAGGAGCCTGGCGGACTACAGTCCATGGGGTTACAAGGAGTTGGACACGACTAAGGCTGTTTAGCACCCATGCATGCACAGAGTAGATATATAGTGTGCAGTTAGTAGATATTGTCCAATATTATTCTCTTTCTTCTTTCCTTCCTTTCTTCTTTCTTTCTTCCTTTTTGGTTGCTCTCAGTCTTGGTTGCTGTGCATAGGCTTTTTCTAGTTTCAAGGCACGGGCTTTTCGTTGCGGTGGCTTCTCTTGTGAAGCACACATTCTAGGCACAGGGCTCCAGTATTTGCAGCTCGCAGGCTCTAGACTGAGAGCTCAGCAGTGGTGGTGCTGGGGCTTTAGTTGCCAGCGGCATGTGGAATCTTCTTGGATGAGGGATCAAACTTGCGTCCCCTGCATTGGTAGGTGGATTCTTATGCACTATTCCACCAGAGAAGTCCCTGCCCAAAATTCTTCTGAAGTGATTGAACCAATTTACAATTCCACTACCAATGTATTATATGTGAGTCTAATTGCTCCACTAATTGAATGACTCTAATTGCTAGAGCCAGACATCCTGGAGTCTGAAGTCAGGTGGGCCTTATGAAATATCACTACGAACAAAGCTAGTGGAGGTGATAGAATTCCAACTGAGCTCTTTCAAGTCCTAAAAGATGTTGCTGTGAAAGTGCTGCACTCAGTATGTCAGCAAATTTGGAAAACTCAGCAGTGACCACAGGACTGGAAAAGGTCAGTTTTTATTCCAATCCCAAAGAATGTTCAAGCTACCACACAATTGCACTCATCTCACATGCTAGCAAAGTAATGCTCAAAATTCTCTAAGCAAGGCTTCAACAGTACAGGAACCATGAACTTCCAGATGTTCAAGCTGGACTTAGAAAAGGCAGAGGAACCAGAGATCAAATTGCCAACATCTGTTGGATAATAGAAAAAGCAAGAGAGTTCCAGAAAAACATCTGCTTCTGCTTCACTGACTATGCCAAATCCTTTGGTTGTGTGAATCACAACAATCTATGGAAAAGAATTCTTCAAGAGATGGCAATACCAGACCACGTGACCTGCCTCCTGAGAAGTCTGTATGCAGGTCAAAAAGGAACAGTTAGAACTGGACATGGAACAACAAACTGCCTCCGAATTGGAAAAGGAGTACATCAAGACTGTGTGCTTTCAACCTGCTTACTTAATTTATATACAGAGTACATTATGAGAAATGCTGGGCTGGATGAAGCACAAGCTGGAATCAAGATTGCTGGGAGAAATATCAATAACCTCAGATATGCAGATGACACCACCCTTATGGCAGAAAGTGAAGAGGAGCTGAAGAGCCTCTTGATGAAAGTGAAAAACGAAAGTGAAAAAGCTGGCTTAAAACTCAACATTTGAAAAACTAGAATCATGGCATCCAGTCCCATCACTCCATGGCAAATAGATGGGGAAACAATGGAAACCGTGACAAACTTTATTTTTGGGGGCTCTAAAATCACTGCAGATGGTGACTGCAGCCATGATATTAAGCTGCTTGCTCCTTGAAAGAAAAGCTAAGGCCAACCTAGATAGCATATTAAAAAGCAGAGACATTACTTTGCCAACAAAGGTCCGTCTAGACAAGGCTATGGTTTTTCTAGTAATCATATATGGATGTGAGAGTTGGATTATAAAGAAAGCTGAGCACCAAAGAATTGATGCTTTTGAACTGTGGTGTTGGAGAAGACTCTTGAGAGTCCCTTGGACTGCAAGGAGATCCAACTAGTCCATTCTGAAGGAGATCAGCCCTGGGATTTCTTTGGAAGGAATGATGTTAAAGCTGAAACTCCAGTACTTTGGCCACCTTGTGCAGAGAGTTGACTCATTGGAAAAGACTCTGATGCTGGGAGGGATTGGGGGCAGGAGGAGAAGGGGACAACAGAGGATAAGATGGCTGGATGGCATCACAGACTATACACGTGAGTCTGAGTGAACTCCGAGAGATGATGAACAAGGAGGCCTGGTGTGCTGCACTTCATGGGGTCACAAAGAGTTGGACAAGACTGAGTGACTGAACTGAACTGAACTGCATTGATTTATTGTTGTTGTTCAGTCACTCACTCATGTCTTACTCTTTGCAACCCATGGGCTGCAGCATGCCAGGCTTCCCTGTCCTTCACCACGTCTCTGAGCTTGCTCAAACTCCATTTGAGTCAATGATGCTATCAAACCATTTTGTCCTCTGTCGTCCCCTTCTTTTCCTGCCCTCACTCTTTCCCAGGATCAGGGTCTTTTTAAATCAATCATTTCTTTGCATCAGGTGGGCAAAGTATTGGAGCTCCAGCTTTAGCATCAGTCCTCCCAATGAATAAGCAGGACTGATTTCCTTTAGGATTGACTGGTTGGATCTCCTTGCAGTCCAAGGGACTCTCAAGAGTTTTCTCCAACATCACAGTTCAAAAGCATCAATTCTTTGGTGCTCAGCCTTCTTTATGGTCCAACTCTCACATGCGTACATGACTATTGGAAAAAATATAGCTTTGACTAGACAGACTTTTGTTGGCAAAGTAATGTCTCTGCTTTTAAATATGCTGTCTAGGTTGGTCATAGCTTTTCTTCCAAGGAGCAAGTGTCTTTAAATTTCATGGCTGCAGTCACAATCTGCAGTGATTTTGGAGCCTAAGAAAATAAAGCCTATCTTTGCTTTCATTTTTTCCCCATCTATTTGCCATGAAGTAATGAGACTGGATGCCCTGATCTTTGTTTTTTCAATGTTGAGTTTTAATCCAGCTTTTTCATTCTCTTCTTTCACTTTCATCAAGAGTCTCTTTAGTTTCTCTTCACTTTCTGCCATAACGGTGGTGTCATTTGCATATCTGAGGTTATAGGTATTTCTCCTAGCAGTCTTGATTCCAGCTTGTGCTTCATCTAGCCGGTATTTTGCAAGATGTACTCCACATATAAATTAAGTAAGCAGGGTGACAATATACAACTTTGATGTACTCCTTTCCCAATTTGGAACCAGCCTGTTGTTCCATGGCTGGTTCTGTTGCTTCTTAACTTGTACACAGGTTTTTTTAGGAGGCAGGTAAGGTGATCTGGTATTCCCATCTCTCTAAGAATTTCCCACAGTTTGTTGTGATCCACACAGTCAAAGGCTTTCCTGTAGTCAGTGAAGGACAAGTAGATATCTTTCTGGAATTCCCTAACTTTTTCTGTGATATAGTGCATGTTGGCAATTTGATCACTAGTTCCTCTGCCTTTTCTAAACCCAACTTGTACACCTGCAAGTTCTTGGTACACTTACTGTTGAAAGCTAGCTTGAAGGATTCTGAGCATTACCTTGCTAGCATGTGAATGAGTGCAACTGTGTAGTAGCTTAACATTCTTTGGCATTGCCTTCTTTGGGACTGGAATGAAAACTGACCTTTTCCAGTCCTGTGGCCCCTGCTGAGTTTTCCAAATTTGCTGGCATATTTAGTGCAGCACTTTCACAGCATCATCTTTTAGGTTTTGAAATAACTCAGCTGGAATTCCATCACCTCCCCTAACTTTGTTTGTAGTAATGTTTCTTAAGGCCTGCTTGACTTCACACTCCATAATGTCTGGCTCTAAGTGAGTGATCACACCATCGTGGTTATCCAGGTCAATAAGATCATTTTCATATAGTTCTTCTGTGTATTATTGGCACTTCTTAACATCTTCTGCTTCTGTTAGGTCCACACCATTCGTGTCCTTTATTGTGCCCATCTTGCATGATATGTTCCCTTTGTTTCTCTGATTTTCTTGTAAAAATCTCTAGTCTTTCTCATTCTATTATTTCCCTCTTTTTCTTTGTACTATTCACTTAGGAAGTCTTTCTTACTGTCTCTTTGCTATTCTTTGGAACAGTGCATTCAGATGGGTATATCTTTCCTTTTCTTCTTTGCCTCTTGCTTCTGTCCTTTTCTCTGCTATTTGTAAGGCCTCCTCAGACAACCATTTTGTCTTGTTACATTTCTTTTTCTTGGGGATAGTTTTGGTCACTGCCTCCTGTATAGTGTTACGAACCTCTGTCCATAGTTCTTTAGGCACTCTATGAGATCTAATCCCTTGAATCTATTTTTCACTTCCAGTGTATAAGCATAAGGTATTTGGTTTAGTTCATACCTGAAGGGCCTAGTGGTTTTCCCTACTTTCTTCAATTTAGGTCTGAATTTTGCAGTAAGATGTTCATGATGTGAGTCATAGTCAGCCTTCAGTCTTGTTATACAGTTTCTCCATCTTTGGTTGTAAAGAATATAATCAATCTGATTTTTGTATTGACCTTCTGTTGATGTTGTGTGTAGAGTTGTCTCTTGTGTTTTTGGAAGAGGGTATAAGCTATGACCAATATGTTTTCTAGGGAAGACTCTCTTAGCCTTTGCCTGCCTTCATTTTGTGCTGCAAGGCCAAAGTTACCTATTACCCCAGGTATATCCTGACTTCCTACTTTTGCTTTCCAGTCCCCTATGATGTAAAGGACATATTTTTTGTTTTATTTCTAGAATGTCTTATAGGTATTCATAGAACCATTCAACTTTATCTTTTTTGATGTTAGTGTTTGGGGCATAAACTTGGATCACTATAATATTGAATGGTTTGCCTCTGAAGAGAGCTGAAATCATTCTGTCATTTTTGAGATTGTACTCAGGTACTGCATTTTGGACTGTTTTGTTTACTGTGAGGTCTACTCCATTTCTTTTAAGGGATTCTTGCCCACAGTAGTAGATATAAAGGTCATTTGAATTAAATTCTCCCATTCCTGTCCATTTTGTGTGATGTGCTTGGTTGCTTAGTTGTGACCTGCAAGGCTTTCCTGTCCTTGGGAATTCTACAAGCAAGAATACTGGAGTGGGTCTCCATGCCCTCCTTCAGGGGATCTTCCCAATCCAGGGATCAAATCCAGGTCTCCCATATTACAGGTGAATTCTTTACTGACTGAGCCACAGGGACATCCCCAAAATACTAGAGTGGGTAGCCTATCTTTTTTCCAGGGGGTCTTCCCAACCCAGGAATAGAACTGGGGTCTCCTGCATTACAGGCAGATTCTTTGCCATCTGAGCTACCAGGGAAGCCCTTGTCCATTTTAGTTCACTGATTCCTAAAATGTCAGTGTTCACTCTTGTCATCTCCTGTTTGACCACTTCCAATTTACCTTGATTCACGGACCTAACATTGCAGATTCCTGTGCAATATTGCTCTTTACATCATTGGACTTGACTTTACCTCCAGACAAACCGACAATTGGGGGTCATTTCCACTTTGGTTCAGCCTCTTCATTCCTTCTGGTGCTATTTCTCTGCTCTTCTCCAGTAGCATATTGGACACCTGCTGACCTGGAGGGTTCATCTTTCAGTGCATATCTTTCTGCCTTTTCATGCTGTTCATGGGATTCTCAAGGCAAGAGTGCTGAAGTGGTTTGCCATTCCCTTCTCCAGTGGACCACGTTTTTTTAGAACTCTGCACCGTGACCTGTCTGTCTTGGGTGGCCCTACATGGCATGGCTCATAGTTTCATTCAGTTACACAAAGCTGTGATCCATGTGACCAAACATATCTAACCCGTGGTGAATGGGAAGAGAAACTCGTATAAGGGAATGTGTTGGCATATGCAAATTGAAGTATAAGGGCACAATGTAAGTACAGGAAGTGTGCAGGTACTTTGCTGTTGTGATGTCGTTGGTATAGTAAAGAAATAAATTGAGACTTGTGTTAGGCACATACCATCCCAAGGCCAGAGTCTTTATGGCATTATTATTATTATTTATTAATGGCTTTATTAAAGGACATATTTCCTTCACCAGGTAGGTAAGTTGTGCCAAAAACCAGGCCGAGGTTATGAGTATGACAGAAACTGAATTACAAATGAGGCTGAATTCATGTAACTCCTATGTTAAATTCAGGGTCCTGCTGGGAAAAGACTCGGGCCACAACATGTGGGATGAGGACACCTGGACAGATATGCTTGAGACACTGAATCTCTGAAGGGGGCCACAGATTAACCTACTAATGCTTGCTAGAAAAACCAGTTTCTCATTGGTTAGTTTTGTGTCAGTTTAGTATATGGATCCCAGCTGTTTAATCAAACATCAGTCTAGATGCTCCTGTGAAAATATTTTTTAGATATAATATTTAAACTGTTGACTTTGACTAAAACAGATTACCCTCCATAGTGTGGATAGGCCTCAAAAAAACAAAACAAAAATAAAACAAAACAAACAAACTGAAGGCTGTAAGAGCAAAGACTGAGGTTTCCCAAAGAGGAAGGAATTCTCCTCAGGACTGGAACATAGAAACCCTGTCTGAAATTCCAGCCTGCCCTGTGGATTTTGGCCTCAAAATTACAACATGAAGCCTTACCTGAGTCGAATACGCCAGCTTCAGATTTGTCAGGCCACACAAGTGTGTAAGTCAGTGCCTTAGAATTTACCATGTCTATCTCTGTCTCTCCTATTGGCTGTGTTTCTTTGGAGACCCATTACTAACGCAGAGACCAAGCAAAGCTTTGCTTTGGGTAGATGCCTTGGAAGACGTTACCTGTCCTCTGCCACCTCCCCATGGCTTTGAGACTTACAAATGGCTGGTTGCTCAGTCATGTCCAACTCTTTGCAGCCCCCTGGACTGTGCCCTGCCAGGCTCCTCTGTCCACGGGATTCTCCAGACAAGAATACTGGAGTGAACTGCCATTCCCTTCTCCAGAGGATCTTCCCGACCTAGGGATCAAACTCAGATCTCCTGCATTGCAGGCAGATTCTTTACCATCTGAGCTACGGGAAAGATCCTTGAGACTTACAGCTGGGGTTAATTCCCATCATGACTGAAGTCGAGGAAATACTGCCTTGATATGAAAGGAAGGGAATTATTCACTAAAGTATTTGCAGGACATGAGCAATATGTACCTGAACATTCATGAAACAAATGTTTTTGGTTGTTTAGTTTTCCTGTTGATTTCAGTTTAAAATACATATGTAAAATGATTAAGTGCAACCATTTTAAAGGGACAGCTTGGCAAATTTTAATAAGTGTGCACTTTGTAACCATTACAGAGACCAAGTCCAAAACCTTTCATCTGCCTGAAAAGATTCCTCTTGATACTTCCTGGTCAATCCATTCTGTAAAGGGAACTGCTGTTCTGATTTCATCGTTAATGAATTTATGAAATTATTACTTTTCCTGACTATTTTAAAATGTAAGTTTTATTATTAGTCAGGTATGGTAAAGCCAACAGATAGGAGAAAATTTTTATTGAAAAGATAATTTATTACTTATAGGACCACATGGGGAGGCCTTGAATTGGTTAGGAGGCAGAGAGAGTGAGAGGAAAATGTGGGCAACAGGCTTTATTGTGTTTTTGTAGGAAGAGATGAATGAGGCAGTGTAAGCAAGTTTAGGATAGAATAATTTAAACGATTTCAGTGAAATCTGGGTTTAAGGGGCTGTTTCTTGTTGGCTGGTACTTGGCCCTGAGGTGATTATAGCATGTGGATAGTGGCCTGCAGTGTGATTGCTAAATAAAGGAGGCAATTGAGGGTATGGGTTCTTGATTAATTAGATTATATCTGAAAAAATGTGTTGATCAGATGAGTTGTTTGTTGTCCCTAGGACCTAGCGAGCTCTGGGTGGACAGTCTCTCCAGGGTCAGCAAGATTTGAAGATGTCAAAGTATCAGGAAAAATAAAATGTAATGTCCAGCTATAAGATGAGTAAGTTTTGGGAATCTAAAAGACAGCATGGTGATTATAGTTAATAATACTATATTTTATACTTGGTTGCTAAGAAAATAATCTCAAATACTCTGACCTCAAAAAATGAATGGTAAGTATGTGAATTGATGGAGATGGTAAACATTTTGCAACATGTAAGTGTATCAAATCAGCACATTGTACACATTTAGCTTATACAAAATTATATGTCAATTATATCTCACTAAAGCTGAGGAAAAGAAATTTAGAAAATAGAAACATGATCAATTCACTGTCTTTAACCTCATATAAATAAACTCATAAATAAGTACCCACTATGATTGGCTTCTGTTACATAGTGTCTGTGAGATTTATTCATTTACTGTTTGCAGTTTTAAAATTTTGCTGTATATGTTTCATTGTATAAATATACTACATATATGAATTTATTTATCTGTTCTCCAGGTGATGGGCATTTAGGTTTATTATAGATTTTGGCTGCAATAATAAACTGTTATGACTATTCTATGAATGTCTTTTCTGGTTATGTTTACTCATTTCTCTTCATATTTACCTAAAAATATAATTAATGAATCTTAGAGTAGACATATGACTGAGCGATTTCACTTTCACTTTTCACTTTGATGCATTGGAGAAGGAAATGGCAACCCACTCCAGTGTTCTTGCCTGGAAAATCCCAGGGACAGGGGATCCTAGTGGGCCGCTGTGTCTGGGGTCGCACAGAGTCGGACACGACTGAAGCGACTTAGTAGCAGCAGCAGCAGAGTAATGTGCAGTTAGCAGATACTGCCCAATAATTTTCTGAAGTGATTGAACCCATTTACAGTTCCACTGCCAATATATGTGAGTCTGATTGCTCCACTGCCTCATCAAGTCTTAAATACATCCAGTATTTTAATTTTAGGATTAGAATCATTCCATTTATATATAAAGTTCAAAAACATAATATACAAATAGCTCTACAAAAAACAGAAAGCTATGTTATGTGTTGTAAAAAACATAATGCCTAGAGTAAAACCCAATATATGAAGATGACATATTCAATAGAAGGAAAAAGACTGAATCACTAATGGTTCTATGGAATCAAGTCTAGAACTACGGATTTCCAGGTTGCTTGTTTTTCTTTTGTTGATC